>SJXQ01011664.1:258628-327743 GCA_006408695.1 Aepyceros melampus
GCTGGCCTAGGATCCTCATCATGAATCCATCTTTCCCGCACTTCTGCAACTTCAGCCTTGTTACCTCGGCTCTTATCAGTAACTGGGGTTAGGGGCTTCCCTGGTGGCTCAGAGGTTAAAGCGTCTGCCTCCAATGCGGGAGACCTGGGTTCAATCCCTGGGTCAGGAAGATCCCCTGGAGAAGGAAATGGCAACCCACTCCAGTATTCTTGCCTGGAGAATCCCATGGACTGAGGAGACTGGTGGGCTGCAGTCCATGGGGTCACAAAGAGTCGGACATGACTGAGTGACTTTACTTACTTACTTTTAGGATTAAATTTAAATTATATTTATCGTAACCCACTGGGTGAAGCAAAATGAAATCCTCTCAGAATTTTTGTATACCTAAGGGAAGCTCCTTTATATCAATAAGGTTATATCAATAACCTCAGATATGCAGATGACACCACCCTTATGGTAGAAAGGGAAGAAGTAATAAAGAGCCTCTTGATGAAAGCAAAAGAGGAGAGTGAAAAAGTTGGCTTGAAACTCAACATTCAGAAAACAAAGATCATGGCATCTGGTCCCATCATTTCATGGCAAATAGATAGGGAAACAGTGGAAACAGTGGCTGACTTTATTTTTCTGGGCTCCAAAATCACTGCAGATGGTAACTGCAGCCATGAAATTAAAAGATGCTTACTCTTTGGAAGAAAAGTTATGACCAACCTAGACAGCATATTCAAAAGCAGAGACATTACTTTGCCAACAAAGGTCCATCTAGTGAAGGCTATGGTTTTTCCAGTGGTCATGTGTGGATGTGAGAGCTGGACTATAAAGCAAGCTGAGCGCCAAAGAATTGATGCTTTCGAACTATGGTGTTGGAGAAGACTCTTGAAAGTCCCTTGAACTGAAAGGAGATCCAACCAGTCCATCCTAAAGGAAATCAGTCATGAATATTCATTGGAAGGACTGATGTTGAAGCTGAAACTCCAATACTTTGGCCACCTGATGCGAAGAACTGACTCATTTGAAAAGACCCTGATGCTGGGAAAGATTGAAGGTGGGAGGAGAAAGGGATGACAGAGGATAAGGGGGTTGGATGGCATCACCAACTCAGTGGGCATGAGTTTGAGTAAACTCCAGGAGTTGGTGATGGACAGGGAGGCCTGGCGTGCTGTAATCCATGGGGTCACAAAGAGTCGGACACGACTGAAGGGAAGCTCCAAATATAGAGAAGATATGTCCAGTTTACTTTCTACTTGCTTTTTCACAATTCATTTCAAAATAATAAGAGTTCATCTGATGAAAAAATACCTTTTGGGAGAGGGAGAGTGTGGGACGATTTGGGAGAATGGCACTGAAATATGTATAATATCATACATGGAGTGAATCGCCAGTCCAGGTTCGACGTATGATACTGGATGCCTGGGGCTGGTGCACTGGGATGACCCAGAGGGATGGTACGAGGAGGGAGGAGGGAAGGGGGTTCAGGATGGGGAACACATGTATACCTGTGGCCGATTCATGTTGATGTATGGCAAAACCAATACAATATTGTAATTAACCTCCAATCAAAATAAATAAATTTATATTCAGAAAAAGAAAAGAAAAATACCTTTTTCTCTGTTTCATCAAACACACTAGTCAATAATATTACTTTGACTTTTAGAATTAGCATCTTCCTTAATTAAAATCTCACCCTTTTTGCAGACATCCATGATTAAAAAACAAAAGAAAAAAACCTTGCTGTGCAAGATATACCTTAACAGGTTATGATAGTAACAGATGAGACACCTGGTCTGACATGGCACATCAGCCAAAATGTTTAAGTTCCAAAAAAAAAAAACAGGTAAGCAAAAATGTTAAAAATAATAAAGGAAAGGAAATCTATTTTTTAAAAAAATCAAGAATCCACAAAATGTTATCAATGACAATGATGTGTAATGATCTGAGACTTAAGAACAGGGTTTACAGAAACTAAATTGGGGTAGAAAAATGAATATGAATTTATTTTTGGATAAAACAGTAAATTTAAGTGGAGACTGTGAAATTTCACCCAGGTTTTCTGTGGTGGCCCCAGAGTGTATACAAGTGCTTCCCAATTAGTCATCCTGGCTTCTTACCATGAGCCATGGTAACCGAGTTAACTTATTTCACAGTTCTCTTTTACTTCACTCACTTAGCTCAACATGCAATCTTGGAGTTTCTGTTTTAATTATTTTGCAATTTGGCCCAGACTTCGGTATCACACACAGTTCATAACCATAAGAGGAAGTAAAATTCATACTGTCACCAATCTCCAGGCAGACCTCATGGCCTGTTAGGTGGTGATAGAAGCAAGGCCTGGGAGGAGTGGCCAGCATCTCAGCTAGTCAGAACAAGGGCTGGAAGGTACCACGAGCAATGTGGGTCAGAGGTCATAGGAAGGAGATCAACTCAGGGTGGTACATCAGGCACCTATGGATGAAAGGCAGACTGGACATAAGGATTAAGCTTTGAGGCACCCCAGGTCCCAGCCCACCCGACCAGGCTCAGTCACAGACACAAGATTAGGGAAGTGCGAAAGGATGGAGCCTGATGGCTGAGGTGGCCTGACAAAGACCTGGGCCACGGAGCCAGGTGGCGAGGGTGTTACACCCATCGAGAGATGCCACATATTCACTTGTAGCCTTGAATATTATCTTACCTCATAAAGCCTTGGTTTTCTTATTATAGAGGGAGAATGTAGTAAGTAGCAGAAAGTGTGAGGAATAAAGTGAGACACCGCGAGGAAGCTCCTAAGACCTCTGGCACCTGTCTGGTATTGGACAGACAGACAAGATAAAAGTAAAGCTCCTATTAAATGATAATTCCCTTCCCTTTCCCAAGAGATTACTGGTGACTCTCCACTCAGCTTCTCTTTGGTTTACAGGTAGGCAAGTGACCCAGTCTGTGAGACTGCAAAGGGTAAGGAAGCAAAATAATCTGAACACTGGTCATTCTAGTCCCAATCCATCATTACAGCTTACATGTAAATCTACCTTACTTTCAAAAGAAGAGAGAAAAAAAAATGTCCAGAAGTAAATTGTCAGTTTTCAAAATGCAACTCCAGGGCTGTATGACTCTGGGGAGGCCACCTGGGTGCCTCTGTTCCTCACACCTAACAGCCAGGCTACATGTATTGCCCATGTTTGAGAGAAACACAAAACCAAACCAAAAATCCTGTCAAATCACTTTAAAACTGAAGGCAAAATGTAAATGCCCTTGGGTGTCCCAGGTGTTGCCAGGGGTAAAGAACCTGCCTGCCAATGTGGGAGACATAAGAGATGGGGTTCGATCCCTGGGTAGGGAGGATCCCTTGGAGGAGGGCATGGCTACCCACTCCAGTATTCTTGTCTGGAGAATCCCATGGACAGAGGAGCCTGGCAGGCTATAGTCCATAGCGTCGCAAAGAGACGGACACAACTGAAGTGATTTAGCACGCACACAGGTAAATGCCCTTATAAGGAGAGTGAGGGGATGATGTTTGACTTTTCATATCTATTTGGGTTATCTGGCAAGCCAGATCAGATTTGCTGATCTGAGCGAACGCAGAGCCCCCTTTCCTGCAAAGGTGAACACTTGCAGTGCAGAGGCAATCAACAATAACCCTGTTCCCACTGGGAACAGTCGGACTTACCTTTGCTTTTCATTGAGTCAAAAGCTGACTGTGGAGACCATAAATCATCAGTTTTCAGGACACAAAGGGATCTGGGTGATTGAGCAGATGGGCGTTCACACATCTGCTTATGTTTTTAAGAACAAGGTTCACAAAATAATTAGTCCTTGGGTCACATAATTAGCAAGTATCCTGGGCTGACCCAAATTAACATGGTGTAGGCTAACATCCTTTTACGTTTCTTTGCTCCAGAGTGCTGACCTGCATGGTCAGGTTGGAAAATGATACAAATGATTTATCTACTGTTTACAAACGTGCTTGCAACAGGATCCCCAAGGAAGCCACGAGATTCCACACAGGCTCATTTCAAAACAGAAAAATAAAGAAAGTTATACATACACAAACTGAAAGGAAATGAAATGCAAACTTTAAAAAATCACAGAAGGGTCAGATCACGTCAACAGGAAAATTTCTAGTTTGCTTCTAGTATTCTATTGCTCAGCTTAGAAAACTAATCACTTTACAAAAATTTCTTTATCATAAAAAACTGCTGCATGTATTTGCTTTGTCTGTGTTTAAAAGTTATATGGGCTTCCCTGTTGGCTCAGAGGTTAAAGCGTCTGCCTGCAGTGCGGGAGACCCAGGTTTGATCCCTGGGTTGGGAAGATCCTCTGGAGAAGGAAATGGCAACCCCTCCAGTACTCTTGCCTGGAAAATTCCATGGACTGAGGAGCCTGGTGGGCTACAGTCCACGGGGTCGCAAAGAGTCGGACACGACTGAGCGACTTCACCTCACCTGTGTTTAAAAGTTAAGAATGGTCCTTATTTCAAGTACTTATTTTCTATTACCAAGAAATAAAACTCCACCAGATATTAAGGATGGTGAATACAAAACTGCCTCATTCATTTAATATGAAACTTTGACTAACACTGAGTTATCACATACATCTAAAACATCCCTAAGCATGCCATTAGCAAGAATTTTTATGATCATCTTTACTGCCATTATAATAGCAATACCTTAATTAAAAGTATAAAATCACTTCTGTGATTACTACCATTGTTGTTATAACCTAAGTAAACTCAGAACTGGGCTATTTTTCTCAAGGCAGTCCAAGACCTGCAGGGTTCGATCTCTAGTGCTTGACCTCAGGTACCTGCATGGTAATTAAACTCCCCAGATTCCAGACCTGGTTACCAACATCTAAGAACCACTGTCTCAGATTTAGGGGAAATCTTTTCAGACCCTTCAGAATGAAAGGATAAAACTTCAAAACCCCTCTTTTAGAGTAAGTGCGGCTGTACTATTTTACAGCTGTCAGGGCCTGAGGGCACAGTCTTACTCATTCTTACCTGAAAGTTGATGATACGCTTAAAGAGATTTCAAACCAAACACTTCAGGTGTGAATGCTGTTCAATACCTCTTCTGTATTCAGGAAATTTCTGTCCAAATGATCCTTGAAAGAGTCCTCACAGTTGGCACAACCATACTTATTGGGGACACTATGATGAACCACATTTGAGAATGAGCCAGCCAGGGATTAAACACAGCTTGCTGACACCAACAGAGACACTGGTTCCACATCACCACTCACTTTTTAAATGAAACCACCACTGCAAGTGATCATACCTGACATATATAGCATCTCCAAAAACATTATGAGGTGATAGTCTCAGTTTAATGATTTGAAAATGTCCCAACCTCTGCAACCGATAATCTACAAGAAAGTCTACAGGCAAACACTTATGAAAAGAACTACAGGGACTTCCCTGGCGGTCCAAGCAGCTGGGGATAAGGGTTCAGTTCCTGGTTGGGGAACTGAGGTCCAGCATGCCACCATGTATAACGCCCCCTCCCACACAAAAGAACCACATCATTAGTACTGAAAAAGGTAAAGTATTGATTTAGTCTATTAGACTGGCAAGATTTAAAACACCAATAACATGCAGAATTTGCAAGGCTGTGGTAAATTACAGGCATGTTCAGACCCTGCACTGAAACTTGGTATGATCTCTCAGGATGGCTTCCCAGGTGGCGCTACTGGTAAAGAACTCACCTGCCAGTGCAGGAGACACGAGAGATGCAGGTTTGATTCCTGGGTCAGGAAGATCCCCTGGAGGAGGAAATGGCAACCCACCCCTTGCCTGGGAAATACCATTCATGCCTGGGAAATCCCATGGGCAGAGAAGCCTAGTCAGTCAGACATGATTGAGTGACAGCATGCATGCGCTTCAGGATGGCAATTCAGCAGGCTTTATCAAAACTCTTAAAAATATATACACATTTTGACTCAGCAACTCCATTTCTAACAATTTATCCTGTAAGAATGCTCAATATGGCACAAGTGAGAAAGCAAGTCAGAAAAAAAGTATTTGTGGTGTACAGCCAACAAAAACAATTAGTATTTATATACAGGTCCACACTCCCATATTTAAAATCTGAATTCTCAAAAGTTCCAAGAACTGAAAGATATTTTTTTATGATGCATTTATAGGAAAATGTGACTTACTACAAGAATACTAAGAGTCTTCATACCCTTAATTATCAATACTTTGCTACTGAAACATTAATGTATTTGATTACAGGGACCTATTCTATACCTCGATGGTGGTTTTACAAAATACATATTTCTCAGGTTATCTTCCTAAAATCTAAAAAGAGAAAAATCTTTCAATTCAGAAACAATCTGGACTACAAAGTTTTGGATAAAGGATAGTGATCCTACATTTATACGTGATAGTTGAATTTTAGTATGCCTGCCTATCATAATATTCACAGAGACTTTCTCACATGATAATACAAGCTATCTTTAGTTTCTTCCTTTGCTTTCAGATGTCTACATTTTCTTTTCATGGGCTTCCCTTGTGGTTCAGCTGGTAAAGAATTCACCTGCAATGTCGGAGACCTGGGTTCAATCCCTAGGTTGGGAAGATCCCCTGTAGAAGGCAAAGGCTACCCACTCCAGTATGCTGGCCTGGAAAATCCCATGGGCTATAGTCCATGGGGTCGCCATGAGTCAGACATGACTGAGTGACTTTCACTTTCACTTTCTTTCTTTGCTTTCAGATTTGAAATTTCATAATGAGCACATTTATCTTCATTCTTATAAAATTCAATGTATTTCCACTTGGGAAAAAGAGGTGGGGGAAAAAATTCTGGTCCTTATGAAAACAATCAAATTTCTTAATTTCACATATTATATAGCTCTGTTCATATAACTATGTGTTTTGTAATTAAGAGTCAAGTGATTTTTCTGCTGAGTAAGCATTCCAATCACTTTCTTGATTTATGATCAAGCTCACATCATGTAGCAAGACGGACTGGCAGCCCAAGAGTGCAACAGCTGAGATACCTTCCCTGGCTCCCATAAGCGATATCTTCTTGGGCAACTGTCAGAAAATAGACAGACGCCCAACAGTTTCAGATGTATCATCACATGTACCACCAGACAGACAGGAAGAAGGACAAAGGAAGGGAAAATCACAAAAGGAAGAAAAACATAAGCTTTCATGTAGAAATCCTTGTCTTGACTGAAAATTAGAGAATTTAACAATTTTGTTGGGCATCTTATCTCTCTCTTTCTAATGAGACTTCAAGTCCCCGAAGCAAAATACATGTCTCATATTCCCTTCCGCCCTAAGGAAATGAAAAACGCTTAGTTTTTAAAAATTAACTAGCTGTTAAATGGGCTTCCCTGGTGGCTCAGATGGTAAACGATCCGCCTGCAATTCAGGAGACCTGGGTTCGATCCCTGGGTTGGAAGGTTCCCTGGAGGAAGGCATGGCAATCCACTCCAGTATTCTTGCCTGGAGAATATCCATGGCCAGAGAAGCCTGGCGGGCTAGAGTCAGACACGACTAAGCGACTAAGCACAGCATAGCTGTGAAACAAATAACCATGCTATTAACTGAAAATCTATGTGTGCTCAGTCATGTCCGACTCTGCGACCCCATGGACTGTAGCCCACCAACCTCCTCTGTCCACAGGATCCTCCAGGCAAGAATACTGGAGTGGGATGCCATTTCCTACTCCAGATTAATAAAGAGGTAATTAAAAAGCGTTATAGTCAGGGAGCAGCAGTCAGATGGATGATTATAAGAATTAAGAGCTTAAAAGGCCCACAATCACACAACCAGCTTTGTTCGATTAGATTTTGGTTCTTTCATTCTGCTTAGACATTTACTGCTCCTAAATGTGTATCAGGCAGAGTGCTAGATTCTGAGACACAGCAGTGAGCAGTGCAGTCTTCTCCAGCCATGAGGGGCGAGGTAGGTGGACAGCTGCAGTGGCTGCAGAGAACTCCACTTGCTCTCTCAAAAGGAACTTACATGTGTGTGTCCTGGTACCAAAGGTGCGCATGCAGTCAAGCACAGTGCTGCCTTTTGGAATTATTAAGCCCAACTCTGGTTTTAAAATCCAGCCCCATAAACTTACAGATGGAGACTGGAGACATACATTTTAAACATTTTTTTTTATTAGTGAAATTAGAATACTACCTACATCTCACACTTCTGAGCATGTGTGCTCAGACATGGTGCTCAAGTCTGTTTGTTCAGCTGGTTGGTTGGCTTTCCTGGGCAAAGGTTATTTCTCTCCCTTTTCTTTCCTCCACATCCCCTTCCACTTTCTTCACTAGACTGGCTGCCCCCTCTTACTTGCAAACACCCTGGAGTCAGGATAATAAGATACCTTGACCACCAGGAAAGCGTCAGTGTTCCTTGACCCCAGCAGCAACATCAACCATGAACCTCTTCTGAGTCCCCACTGTTACTTACACTCTGACCAGCTGTCCTAGGTTTTACCAGAGGCCAGGTCACTACTTCCTGGAGACCACTGGTATATTTGACAGTGGGGAGCTCACATCTCATTGTTGTATCATAGCCTCTTCAACATCTTCAGACATTAGCAGTTTCTCTTCACACATTCTACGCTTTATCCAAAGGCCCATATGTCTTCCCCGTCCCAAAACTTTCTGGGAAGAATTTGACACCAACCATTCAGTGAACACTTACTATACTGATGTTACTATCCTAAAAGTTTTGTATCTATATTCTCTTAATAATGCCCACATTGACTATAGGAAGTGGGTAACATTATCATTTTCACTTTTCAGATGAGGAAGGCATAGCTTAGAAAGTTTGTAACCTGCTGAATGTCCTGTAACTGAAATCCTATGGATGTATCAGTTCTAGGATCTTTATTCAAAGAAGTCCATTGATGATTTCACACTGCCTCTGGTGGTTGTCAGTTATTTCAAAGATAACTCTACTTCAGGCAACTTCAATATCACCTGGGAGCTTGTGAGGAAGTAGAATCTTGAATCTTCCCAGATACACTGAACTACCATCCACATTTTAGCTAGATCTCCACTTGGTTGACACACACTGAAGTTTGAGAAGCACCGTTCCAGAATATAAAATTGCCATTTCCAACCTCATAATCAGTTAGGATGACCCAAAGCTGCCCTGCAGATGACACCACCCTTATGGCAGAAAGTGAAGAGGAGCTAAAAAGCCTCTTGTTGAAAGTGAAAGAGGAGAGTGAAAAAGCTGGCTTAAAGCTCAACATTCAGAAAATGAAGATTGTGGCATCTGGTCCCATCACTTCATGGGAAATAGATGGANTCGGGATTGGGAGTTCATGTATTTCTGCTTTATTGACTATGCCAAAGCCTCTGATTGTGTGGGTGTGGATCACAATAAACTGTGGAAAATTCTGAAAGAGATGGGAATACCAGACCACCTGACCTGCCTCTTGAGAAACCTATATGCAGGTCAGGAAGCAACAGTTAGAACTGGACATGGAACAGCAGACTGGTTCCAAATAGGAAAAGGAGTACATCAAGGCTGTATATTGTCACCCTGCTTATTTCACTTATATGCAGAGTATATCATGAGAAATGCTGGGCTGGAGGAAGCACAAGCTGAAATCAAGATTTCCAGGAGAAATATCAATAACCTCAGATATGCAGATGACACCACCCTTATGGCAGAAAGTGAAGAAGAACTAAAGAGTCTCTTGATGAAAGTGAAAGAGGAGAGTGAAAAAGTCTTAAAGCTCAACACTCAGAACACGAAGATCATGGCATCTGGTCCCATCATTTCATGGCAAGATGGGGAAAGAGTGGAAACAGTGGCTGACTTTATTTTTCTGGGCTCCAAAATCACTGCAGATGGTGACTGCAGCCATGAAATTAAAAGACGCTTACTCCTTGGAAGAAAGTTGCGACCAACCTCAAAAGCAGAGATATTACTTTGCCAACAAAGGTCCGTCTAGTCAAGGCTATGATTTTTCCAGTGGTCATGTATGGATGTGAGAGTTGGACTGTGAAGAAAGCTGAGCGCCAAAGAATTGATGCTTTTGAAGTGTGGTGTTGGAGAAGACTCTTGAGAATCCCTTGGACTGCAAGGAGATCCAACCAGTCCATCCTAAAGGAGATCAGTCCTGGGTGTTCACTGGAAGGACTGATGTTGAAGCTGAAACTCCAATACTTTGGCCACCTGATGTGGAGAACTGACTCATTTGAAAGACCCTGATGCTGGGAAAGATTGAGGGCAGGAGGAGAAGGGGATGACAGAGGATGAGACGGCTGGATGGCATCACTGACTCAATGGACATGGGTTTGAGTAAACTACGGGAGTTGGTGATGGGCAGGGAGGCCTGGTGTGCTGCAGTTCATGGGGTCGCAAGTAGTCGAACACGACTGAGCGACTGAACTGAATGAATGTTGAATTTTGTCAAAGTCTTTTTTTGCTTCTATTGAGATGATCATGTGTTTGTCTTTCCTTTTGTTAATGTGTTGTAGCACATTGATTTGCATATGTTGAAGCATCCTTGTGACTCCGAAATAAATCTTGATCATGGTGATGATCATGGTGATCATGACTTAATCGTTGTGTATGACACTTTCTTGTAGTGTTAGCTTGTTTGCTAATATTTTGTTTAGAATTTTTTCATTTATATTCACCAAAGATATTGGCCCATAATTCTCTTTTTTATAGTGTCTTTGGTTTTGGTATCAGGGCGACAGTGGTTTCATAGAAGGAATTTGGGACTGTTTTCTCCTCATTGATTTTTCAGAATTGTTTGAGGGATAGGTAGAAGTTCTTTTTTGTGTGTTTCATAGAGCTCTCCATTGAAGCCATTCAGTCCTGAACTTTCATTTCTAGATAGTTGGGTTTTTTATTAATATTATTACAGATTCTATTTCACTTCTGGTGATTAATCTGTTCAAATTATCTGTTTTTCATGGTTTGGCTTTAACAGGCTATATGTTTCTAGAAACTTGTCTATTTCTTCTAGGTTGTCCAATTTTTTGGCATATAACTGCTCATAGTATTCTTTTATTTTTGTATTTCTGTATTTTGTTGTTGTATTTCTGTGGTATCAGTTGTTATTTTTCCTCTCTCATTTTGTTTATTTGGGTCCTGTCTCTTGGTGAGTCTGACTACGGTTTATTTATAAAAATGAGATTTTCAGAAACCAGTTCTTGGCTTTATTGACCTTTTCTATTGTTTTTTAATCTCTAATTAATTTTCTCTTATGATTATTATTTCCATTCTGCTGCTGGTTTGTGCTCTTCTTTTTTCTAATTCTTTTAAGTGATAGATTAGGTTACTTTCTTGTTTTTTTTTGAGAAAGACCTGTATCACTATGAACTTCCCTCTTAGAACTAATTTTGCCACATTCCAAAGATTTTGTAAGGTTGTGATTTCATGATTTCATTTGCCTTAAGGTATTTTCTCATTTCTTCTTTGATTTCATCATTGACCCATTGGTTTTTTACTAACATGTTGTTTAGTCTCCATCTGTTCATTCTTTTCTTGTTTTTCTTTCTCTGCTTGATTTCTAGTTTCACACAGTTGTGGTCAGAAAAAATGCTTGAAATCATTTCTATTCTTAAAGTTTGTTGAGGTTTATTTTATGATCTAAAATGTGGTCTATCCTAGAGAACATCCCATGCACACTTGAAAAGAGTGTGTATTCTGGTTGTTTTCTTTTTCTTTTTTTGAAGGGGGTAGCTGTGGTGTTCAGTAGATATTGATTACATCTACTTGGTCTATTGTGTCATTTAGGACCTCTGTTACTTTATTGATTTTTTTTATGAATGATTTGCCCATTGATGTCAGAGAGGTATTAAAGTCTTCTACTATTATACTATTGTCGATTCCTCCCTTTTCTGGTTTTTGGTATTTGTTTTATATATTTAGATGTACCTATATTTTTGTTGTTGTTTAGTCTCCAAGTTGTGTCCAACTCTTTGCGTCCCCATGAACTGTAGCCCGCTAGGCTCGTCTGTCTGTGGGATTTTCCAGGCAAGAATACTGGAGTGGGTTGCCATTTCAGGTACATACATATTAACAAATGTAATATTCTCTTTTTGTATTGGTCCCTTTATCATTATAAAATGTCCTTCTTTGTCTTTCTTCACAGCCTTTGTTCTCTCTTTTGTCTGATATGAGTTTTGCTACCCTGCTTTCGTGTAATTTCTATCTGTATGAAGAATCTTTTTCCATACCCTCACCTTCAGTCTGTGTGTCTTTCACCCTAAAGGGAGCTTCTTGTAGGCACTATATTATAGGTTCTTGGTTTGAAAAAAAAAAAAAAATCCAACCTGCCACTTATGTCTTTTGATTGGAATATTAAGTTCATTGACATTTAAAATAATTATTGATAAGTATATTCTCATTGCCATTTTAATCCTTGTTTTCCAATTCTTCTTTGCTCATTCCCTTTTTTGTTTTTCCTTCTGTGGTTTGATGGGTTTCTTTTGTAGTATACTTGAATTCCTTTCTTTTTTATTTATGTGAATCTATTGCATATTTGTGAACTCCATAGTATGGAGTTCAACTGTGTTGTGACTCAGGACTATATCTACTCCCTTTAAACTGATAATCATTCAAGTTTAAACATTCTAAATTATCTACACTTTTATACTCCCCTCCCCCACACTTTGTGATTTTGGTGTCATATTTTAACATCTTCATGCTTATTTTTCACTGCTAATTGTAGCTATAATTTGCTTTTACAATTTATTTTTTTAATCTGTGTAATTGCTTATTTAAATGATCTTCAGTCCTCTTATACATGTGTCTTTCCCATTATGATTTTCCCTTTCCTATGGAATCTTGCTTCTTTTTTTTTCTCAAAGATCCTTCAATAGTTCTCTTAGGGTAGGATTAGTATTGCTGAGTTCTTTCAGTTTTTTCCTTGTCTGAGAAGTTATTTCTCTCTCCTTCTATTCTAAATGATAATCTTTTAGGATAGAGCACCCTGGTTTGCAGGTTTTCCCTTTTCAGGACTTTGACATATCATGCTACTCCCTGCAATAGGTTTTTATTATTGCTTTATAGGCTTTTGAAGTGCATTTATTTACCAGTGTCAGAGTGGGAAAAAATGAAATGGGAATGACTTTCTCCTGATTTTCATAAGCCATTCTAAAAGCTATTACAGTGAAGCATATGCATATATAACCATTTCCTTTGCCTCAGAAAAATCATTGAGCAGCAATAACAAAAATATCTTTCCTGGATGATTTTCAACAAAATTATAATATTTACAGTAGATAATATCTGTGGTTATAGTTGCTGGGAGAAAAGGAATAGATTGTAAATTTTTCTAACCTGAATTTTTAAAAGCAAATTAAAAACTTCTTTTATATCTGTAACTTTATGTGATCATGATATCATACTTTAAACCTCAATGAAAGGTTTGGATTTTCAAAATAGGGAGAATTTCTGAGAACAAGCATACCAAAACCTGCCAACACACAAGAGCCACTCCAGATTTGTGGACAAACCAGCCAAGCAACCACAGGCTTCTTTGCTTGTATGCACATAATGAAGGCCAAATCAAAACAATTATTTTTCAAAATGATTCAGTACACTCTTCCTTATTTTTCTAAAGCCAGTATCTATTCCTAAGATATTCTTAAGATAAAACATACATATAGATTCTATCTCTTTAGGTTATGTAAACAAAACTCTTTCTTTTCTTACCATCTATTTTTAGAAATTATTAGTTTGAATTATTGAGTTCTGTGTTTTTTAAGGAAAACATTTCATCTTAACTATCTAGCTTTAGAAAACAGTTCTTTAAGTTATTTTAGGATTTAATCTGATTTATTAAAAGGAAAAGGAGCTCTGAAAATAATCTCATCTAGAGGGTTTTTTGCAAAGTAAAAAGGAAAAGTCCATTGCATTCTTTCTCACAGTGTTTTCTCTATGCAGTGGTTTTTTTTGTTATCTATTTGCCAGTGTGCTGATTAACATTTTTAGATATTGTGTTTTCTAAGATTAATATTGATTGTGTGGTTATAATTCACTCAGCTGTTAGCAATCTGAACTTCTACCTGGTTGAAGCAAATGTTAAATTCCTAAATTAGTTCTGGATTGGTTTGTTTGTTTTTTAAATAGCAATTCACCCTTTACTTAAGGTATTTTACTGCTTGTAATTAGTAGTAAGTTGTAATATTAAAAGGAAAGTGGATAACGAGACAATTTTAAGTTCATGGGTATGCATCGTCCCACAGATTCCTTGTATCCCCCTCCCCGGAATTTATCTGCTGAAGTCCTAATCCCCAGTGTGATGGTATTTGGAGATAAGCCTTTAAAGAGGTGACTAGGTTAAATAGGTCATAAGGGTGAGATTCTAATCTAACATGATATCCTTATAAGAAGAGAAGAAACACCAGGGATGCACCAAAACAGAAAAAAAGACCATGTGAACATACAGTGAGAAGGCAGCGATCTGAAAGCCAGGGAGAGAGGCCTGGGAGAGACCAAACCCTGGGCACCTTGATCTTAGACTGCCATCCTCCTAACTGTGAGAAAATAAATTTCTTTTGTTTAAGTTACCCAAGTTTGTGGTGTTTTGTTATGACAACCTTAGAAAACTAATACAACATCTGAGGCATTTAAATCACCAGGTATTTTTAAGCCACAGATAAATGTCTATGAATGATAATAGGAAAAAAAAACCCACAAGAATCTTGCAAATAATTTAACAGAAAAATAATAAACTGGTTCTATACACAATAGCAAATAGAAAGACCATGTGTCTAGATGCTTTAATGACTACACCACAGTTAAACTAATTGCTCCAAAGCTAGGCTACGTTCAGAGTAACCAACTTAATCACCATATATGGATTGGGACTCAGCCCAGGAAAGATACAGAGAAATCATACTTCCTCTGTGCACCACTCCTACCTCTCTTATTGTTTTGCTTGGACTTCTTTCTTCAAAGGAGACATTCAGGGGCATCTATTCTATTTCTACTTAGATTTCCAAACTATGGGACATATAAAAACCCTCAAAGCGACTTCACTTTCGATATTTAAGGGTTGATTTGCTAAAGTTACTGAATACAAAATCTGACAAGGCCATGACCCTATCTCAATTACATCCACTGTCCTTGAGTTTCTTTTGACCTCTTTGACAATTATAATTCATTCAGCATATATGTTGACTTTGGATAAAGTTGTTGAAGATAATTTCAATGCAATGATTTCAGTCACATTCATTCCTAATCCATTATTCCCACCACCCATCTATGACTAATTCAGAATAGCTGAAAAACCTCAAGGAATATATTTTTAATATGATTCTACTTTTAAAAATTCACACTTTTCTTCAGTTTGTCCCCATAATCATGATATCTGGAAGCTAAATGCAAATGTATTTTGGCTTTTAATTTTTGACTTAAAAACTCAACATATGAGAAAAAAAAATCCAATAGCTCTCATTCTTTCGTCTCTTCTTATTCACATGTCATCCCAGTCTTTTTATCAAATATCTTATACCACACTGTGAGCCAAGCGTCTGCTCATTCTCCCCCAGCTTTTTCACTCCTGCCTCACCTCAGGAGCTTGGTCTCTCGTCTCCTCCTGCATTTGTCCACGCTATAGCAGCTTCTCTGTGGTCACATAACTCCTAACTACCACCTCCACAGTGAGGTGAGGTTCACTTCACTCCTGGTGGCTTTGTGAAGGCTAGGATCACCGCCCTCCCTCACAACATCCTGTTTTTCTAGTTACATTGGCCCCAGGGAGAAATGCAGTGGTAAGGCTTGTCTTCTTAATTCCCTGCCCACTGTCCCCACAACTCCAAGCACATAAGGACGCAGAATTGGTGCTATGCTTTCCTGAAACATTGTGGGAAATATAGAGTGAATTACAATATAGGAAAAAACAGAACTGGATGCTATAGGTCTAAAGGAACAGAAATAAGGGTCCCCTTGGACCAGCACTTTAGTTCTAGACTTGCTTTGACTACCCTCCTTCATAGTTCACTATTACCCTCCTTTCTCTTCACAGTGTGGTATTAACCCTACTTTAGAAATATTTTAGTCTTTAACACACAAGTGACTTCCTAGTCCTAGGCTCTCTGCCTTGTATCCCACCTCCATCTAGAGCAATTCATCTGAAGCTGAACATTTCCCCAAATCTGCATTGTTATCCCAGAGAAGGCAATGGCATCCCGCTCCAGTACTCTTGCCTGGAAAATCCCATGGATGGAGAAGCCTGGTAGGCTGCAGTCCATGGGGTCGCACAGAGTTGGACCGACTGAGCGACTTCACTTTCACTTTTCACTTTTATGCTTTGGAGAAGGAAATGGCAACCCACTCCAGTATTCTTGCCTGGAGAATCCCAGGGATGGGGGAGCCTGGTGGGCTGCCATCTACAGGGTCGCACAGAGTCGGACACGACCGAATCGACTTAGCAGCAGCAGCAGCAGCAGCATTGTTATCCAGAATAATAGCCCTTGGGATCTTCAGCAGAATTTGGGACTCAAAGCCTACACCCTTTCATGAAACTTTTGCTATTTTAGAGAACAGTTATGCCTCCTCACACTTCCTAAGGGAGTTTAGTAGAAAATACACATGCATACATGTACACATTAGTGTGCATAGAGCATTTGCACACACATGGTTACACAAATGCATACATATTCATACATGTGTATATGTGCCATACCTTTCCCAATAAATAGAACAACCAATCTCTCATCAATATTCTTAATTCATGAAACTGTGGAATACTTAGGAAGCTTTTATTTATTTTGTGTGTGTGCTATTTTGGGGGGGGTGTTTTTGTCTTTTAAGAAGCTTTTAAATTTCGTTTGTCTTATAATTTTGACTAGATCAAATTCTTATACTGGACTTCCCCCTAAGTAATCTCTGAAAAAGGAGGAGGAATAGCAGAAAACAGATTAACTTGAGGCCATGAGTAAGATTTATGTTTTCATTTACAACACCACTAGATAGAATTTTTAAATCCACTTTTTCTAAAATGGACATCTATATAAATACGTGTATACTTTACTATACATGTGTGGTAAAGTGAATATATCATGAGTATATAGTTCACTAAATTTTTACATATCTAAACCCTGCTATAGCTCCTACCTAGATCAAAACACAGAATATTACCAAAACCCAGAAGTTTCACTTTTACTCTTACCAGTTAACACTACAAATTTTGTTACTCCCCAGAGGTTTGACATCTAACAATATGGACTAAATCTGCATCTTCCTGAACTTTATATGATCTAACATCCATTGGATCATCAAAAAAGCGAGAGATTCCAGAAAAACATCTATTTCTGCTTTATTGCCTGCCAAAGCCTTTGACTGTGTGGATCACAACAAACTAGAAAATTCTTAAAAAGATGGGAATACCAGACCTCCTGACCTGCCTCTTGAGAAATCTGTATGCAGATCAGGAAGCAACAGTTATAACTGGACATGGAGCAACAGACTGGTTCCAAATTGGGAAAGGAGTATGTCAAGGCAGTATATTGTCACCCTGCTTATTCAACTTATATGCAGAGTACATCATAGAAAACATTGAGAGGATGAAGCACAAGCTGGAATCAAGATTTCTGGGAGAAATATCAATAACCTCAGATATGCAGATGACACCACCCTTATGGCAGGAAGTGAAGAACTAAAGAGCCTCTTGATGAAAGTAAAAGAGGAGAGTAAAAAAAGTTGGCTTAAAACTCAACATTCAGAAAACTAAGATCATGGAATCCAGTCCCATCACTTCATGGCAAATAGATGGGGGAAAAGTGGAAACAGTGAGAGGCTTTATTTTTGAGGACTCCAAAATCACTGCAGATGATGGCTGCAGCTATGATATTAAAAGACACTTGCTCCTTGGAAAAAAAGTTATGACCAACTTAGACAGCATATTAAAAAGCAAAGGCATTACTTTGCCAACAAAGATTCGTCTAATCAGGGCTGTAGTTTTTCCAGTGGTCATGTATGGATGTGAGAGTTGGACTATAAAGAAAGCTGAGCATCGAAGAATTGATGCTTTTGAACTATGGTGTTGGAGAAGACTCTTGAGAGTCCCGTGGACTACAAGGAGATCCAACCAGTCCATCCTAAAGGAAATCAGTCCTGAATATTCACTGGAAGGACTGAAGCTGAAGCTGAAACTCCAATACTTTGGCCACCTGATGTGAAGAACTAACTCACTGGAAAAGACCTTGATGCTGGGAAAGACTGAAGGCAGGAGGAGAAGGGGACAACAGAGGATGACATGGTTGGATGGCATCACTCACTCAATGGACATGAGTTTGAGTGAACTCCGGGAGTTGTGATGGACAGGGAGGCCTGGCGTGCTGCAGTCCATGGGGTCACAAAGAGTCAGACACAACTGAGAGACTGAATTGAACTGAACTTTATGTAAGGGAATCATATAATATGTGCTTTTTGTGTCTGGCTTCATTTAATCAATAGTTTTTTGATACATTCATATTTTGACATATATTAGTAGTTAATTCTTTTTTATTGCTATGTAGTATTCTCTTGTATGAATAAACTACAATTTTTTCATCTATTCTATTTATAGACATTCAGGCAATTTACAATCTGGAGCTATTATAACTAAAGCTACTATGAACATTCTTGTACACATTTTGTTAAACATATACACTAATTTCTTTTTTTTTTTTTTTTAAATATACACTAATTTCTATGCTCAGGTTTCAAATTTGGTCGAATTAATTTGTACTCTCACCAGCAATGTATGAAAATCCAGTTGCTCTATATTCTTGCTAACACTCAGTATTTTCAGTCTTTTTATCTTGAGTCCATTCTACCAAGACTTGTGATAAGTTTTAAGAAACTAAATATTGTGATATTCTTAAAAGCAGTTTTTATTTTTATGGATAAAAACTAAAAAAAAATTTTCTAAAGTCTTTTAGATTTTATCATAATATATTCTGAGAGGTCACTCAAGAAATTATATAATTTTTTCTTACAATTGGATAAAATGATACTTGATCACAAATTTCAGATAGATCAGTTTACGAGCATCACCCAGTAATGTGACAAAAAATTTCAGCCTGTACCAGTACACATATGTGCACACTTATAGCAATAATCTGTGCTAGACTGAAATACTGGAAGATTATGAGAAAAGCAGAGTAACAAAATTACTAAAGTCATAAAATATTATTAATGGGTAATCTATTTTGACTAGGATTGGTAGGAGATGGTGTTTCAGATTAATTATAAAATGGCCATAATTATTTCCCCCTCTATCTCTTTGCAATGAGTCATTGCATCTCCTCCTTTTAAGAAAAGGAGTCAATTTTCCCCTTCCTTTAGCTTGGGCTGATATGACTTGCTTTGCTCAATAAACTGATGAGCTGACCCTGCGCCAATTATAAGTCTAGACCTCAAGAGGCCTTGGTGGCTTTCACTGGTTCTTGTAGAACCCTGCACATCCACCATGTGAATAAGCCCAGGCTAGACCCATATGGTGCAGTGACAGATCATCCCAGGTGAGGCCACTGTAGATCCAGCCAGCCATCATCTGAGAGTTGAAGAACTGCTCAACTGGCCTAGACCAAATTGTTACCACACAGAATAATGAATTAAATATTAATAAGTGGCTTTTGCTTTAAGCCCAAAGTTTTGAGATGGTCTCTTAGGCAGCAAAATATAACAAATACAAGAGTATACAAGAAGTATATCTCAAGTACTTTATGGGGAAGGAATTCTTAATTATTATTATTACTCCAAGAAACACACTTCTGAACCCTGCCAATAGCTGCTGCTGACAGTGGCAGTCAACATCCACTAAATGGTAATGTTAAGTATTATATGTATCTTATTTATTATATGATATCTTACTTATTTTCACCACAGATCTACTAGGTACCTAATCAGTTATAGTTGAGGAAACTGAAGTTTGCCTCACAGTTGACTCCAAACCTGAACCCAAAGCTTAAGTTCTGAACCATTGCATCATCAGCTAAGAGCAAGTAGTTTAACCCAATACTACCTTTCCTGCTCATTTTGATTTATGTATAGGAAATTGACAGCCAAGAAAAGCTATGATTTGCCCAAAGCAGTTCGTTCTAACTCCCAGTATAATATTGTCTTTTGCTAAAATTCTTCATTGTCTATAAATTACGTTAATGCTTATGATTTAAAAAATTGTGGTAGTTTGTAAACAAAATATGTAAGCTAAATATTCTAGAAAAATTATCTTCAAAAACCTACAAGGGATAACAAAATTTCTTCACTGTATGGAAACTTTATAAAATGTGATTTTAATAGTAAGGTTTGGGAAGGAGTTGCTAGAGTATCTGGTTTATTCACATTGTATAAATAGCATTTTAGAAGTTTGTTTTGTTTAGTTGCTAAGTCGTGTCTGACACTTTACCCCATGAATTGTAACCTGCCAGGTTCCTCTGTCTCTGGGATTTCCCAGGCAAGAACACTGTAGTGCGTTGTCATTTCCTTCCCCAGGGTATCTTCCTGACCTGGGTATTGAACCTGCATCTGCATTGGCAGGCAGATTCTTTACCACTGAGCCACTTGGGAAGCATGAGTGGGTTTATTATACCCTTTACAGATACAGAAATCAAAGCTCAGGGAAATTAAATAAGTCACCCAATGCCATAATACTGGTAATGAGCAGAACCCAGATTCAAATTCAGGTCTATCTAACTCTAAAGCCCCTGTTGTTTCCATATGCTACATAAATTCATTAAATCTGTATTAAACAAATAATTACTAAATGGATGTAGATCAGTTATACAGTATTTCTTACTTATGCAAATCTGCAAAATAAGTCTGACATGTATTTTTAACTGGAAATGAGGAGGAGAGACATATTTTTCTATAGATACTATCAATATTTTAAGGTCAATAACTTTTCTTCTTCGCAGGCAACAATCCTTACTTATAACAAGCTAAATATTATATTAATGAGACTGAAACACTATTATTTTTTTTGTCCAAAATAGTCTAGGAAAGAAAATCCATTTTTATTGTCTTAATTTTCTTGTCCTTCATAAATAGTAATAGTTTTGAGGGTGTTCAATACCTTAGAACCTAGGAATTAAGACCATGAGAAAATGTACAGGCAAGTTTTTTCTATGCAAAAATTATAACCACATAAAGGACACAATTTATCTGCCTCCCCGCAAAGAGGAAGTGAGAGGGCATGAAGAAATACTCTCAGGTGAGGTGAGGTAGAATGATGAAGAGAGGTGTCTTTACTTTTAGAGAACTATGTATTACGCAAACTTGTTTTTTTTTCAAGCAGACACCTAAATACTAGTTCCTTCCTCCCTCCCTTCCATTTTGCAACAACCACTTGTTAAGTACAACTAGGTACCAAGCACTGAATTCTGTGTTGGAAACACAGCTAAGTAGAACAAGTCTGCTGTCTCAGTGGAGAAGACAATCATGTAAACAAATAATTACAGCTCTGAATGTAGTGTTAGAAATATGAACTACGTATGGGAACACAGAAGCAGTCTTTCCTTCAGCTGGGAGGTATCAGGAAAGGCATACTAGAGCAAGTGGCATTTGTGGAAAATCTTAATGTATGAATTAAATATATTCATATAGGCAGAGAAGGCATTGTAGGAAGATGCTAGTCTGAGTTCAAAAGAGGGTGACTAGAGGGGTCTAAAGGTACATGTTCATTGACCTTTACTGTCAAGAATAAATGATGAGAAGTGGAGTCCAGTGTGGCTTTTCATAAACAAAACTTTAGTAAATCTGTCAATTTTATCCCAAATTAGTGTTTCTCAAAATTTCTTCTTAAGGCAAAGAAGCATGATAAGGATGGGGTTGGGAATAGCTTTCAGTGAACACAGGATCTAAAATGTCATAAATTGTATACTAGAGCTAGGGTCAGCAAACTGTGGTCCACAGGCCAAATTCTGTACTGTATCACCTATTTTTATAACTAAGTTTTATCAGAACACAGGTACACCATACATCTACATATTGAGTAGAGCTGCTTTTGTACAACTGCAGAATAAGTAGTTGCAACAGAGATTGTCTGCCCACAAAATCTAACATATTTACCATCTGAGCCTTTAAGAAACTTTGTATTAAAGTATCACCATGAGTAAGTCTCAGAAAAATAATACTGAGTTCAAAAATAAGTTTCAGTGCTATCAGTTCAGTTCAGTTCAGTCGCTCAGTCGTGTCTGACTCTTTGCAACCCCATGAATTGCAGCACGTCAGGCCTCCCTGTCCATCATCAACTCCTGAAGTTCACTCAGACTCACGTCCATTGAGTCCGTGATGCCATCCAGCCATCTCATCCTCGGTCGTCCCCTTCTCCTCCTGCCCCCAATCCCTCCCAGCATCAGGGTCTTTTCCAATGAGTCAGCTCTTCGCATAAGGTGCCCAAAGTACTGGAGCTTCAGTTTTAGCATCATTCCTTCCAAAGAAATCCCAGGGTTGATCTCCTTCAGAATGGACTGGTTGGATCTCCTTGCAGTCCAAGGGACTCTCAAGAGTCTTCTCCAACACCACAGTTCAAAATCATCAATTCTTCTGTGCTCAGCCTTCTTCACAGTCCAACTCTCACATCCATACATGACCACAGGAAAAACCATAGCCTTGACTAGACGGACCTTAGTCGGCAAAGTAATGTCTCTGCTTTTGAATATACTATCTAGGTTGGTCATAACTTTTCTTCCAAGGAGTAAGCGCCTTTTAATTTCATGGCTGCAGTCACCATCTGCAGTGATTTTGGAGCCCACTCAGCCTTCTTCACAGTCCAACTCTCACATCCATACATGACCACAGGAAAAACCATAGCCTTGACTAGACGGACCTTAGTCGGCAAAGTAATGTCTCTGCTTTTGAATATGCTATCTAGGTTGGTCATAACTTTCTTCCAAGGAGTAAGCATCTTTTAATTTCATGGCTGCAGTCACCATCTGCAGTGATTTTGGAGCCCAAAAAAATAAAGTCTGACAATGCTATAGAGAATCACTTCGTGTAAAGCTGTGTGTATATGTGTGCGCATGCATGTGTTAAGTCATGTACAACTCTTTTCGACCCCATGGACTGTAGCCTGCCAGGTTCCTCTGTCCATTGGATTTTCCAGGCAAAAATACTGGAGTGGGTTGCCACTTCCTTCTCCAGGGGATCTTCCCACCCAGGGATGGAACCGATGTCTCCTGCTTGGCAAGTGGATTCTTTACCACTGAGCCACCTGGAAAGCCCATATAAAGCTTTAAAAGACCCCCAATTTACTATTGTTTAGAGATACATGTATTAGAAGTATAAAGTTGGGCATAATAATAGTAAATAAGATAATGTTTATATCTTTGGAAAATGGAAAGAGGACTGTAAATAGGGATTTTAACTATTTTAAATGTTTTATTTCTAAAGCAAGGTGGTGAATACAAAAGTGTCTATTATATTATTCTCTGTACTTTTCTTGAATGACTGATGCATTTCATAATTTAAAAACTCTTGGTCATACAAAAAAAAGGGGGGAGGGAATCAGATGGAGGAGTTGTGTTGCAGATTCTATTGCCCCCTCAACGGCTGCAACTTCTTTCATCCTGTATACTCTTGCTGCTACTGCTAAGTCGCTTCAGTCGTGTCCGACTCTGTGCGACCCCATAGACGGTAGCCCACCAGGCTCCCCCGTCCCTGGGATTCTCCAGGCAAGAACACTGGAGTGGGTTGCCATTTCCTTCTCCAGTATACTCTTACTATGTAGTTTGAAACCCTTCCCATTGAGAGGCAAGGTCTCTATCCTCACCCCCTAAACTGAATGGGCTTTTGTGAATGTTCTGGTCAAAATAATATGGTAGAAGTGACACTGGATTAACAGGCAAGTTTGGCCTTGGAGTACAGAATGAAGCACGGCAAGGGCTAACAGTTTTGCCAAGAGACTGCACTGGTCATAGCACACACCCTCTTCCAATAACACAAGAGATGACTCTACACATGTACATCACCAGATGGTTAATACCAAAATCAGACATTCTATTCTGTGCAGCTTAAGATGGAGAAGCTCCATAAAGTCAGCAAAAACAATACTTGAAGCTGACTGTGGCTCAGATCATGAGCTCCTTATTGCAAAATTCAGAGTTAAATTGAAGAAAGTAAGGAAAACCATGAGGCCATGAAGGTACGACCTAAATCAAATCCCTTATGATTATACAGTGGAGGTGATGAATAGATTCAAGGGATAAACCTGGTAGACAGAATGCCTGAAGAACTATGAACAGAGGTTCATAATACTGCACAGGAGGCAGTGACCAAAACCAACCCAAAGAAAAAGAAATGCAAGAAGGTGAGGTGGTTGTCTGTGGAGGCCTTACAAATAGCCAAGAAGAGAAGCAAAAGGCAAAGGAAACAGGGAAAGATATATCAAACTAAAGGCAGAGTTCCAGAGAATAGCAAGGAGAGATAAGAAAGCCTTCTTAAGCGAAAATGTAAATAAATAGAGGAAAACAGTAGAATAGGAAAAACTAGAGATCTCTTCAAGAAAATTAGAAGACACCAAGGGAACTTTTCATGCAAAGATGGGCACTATAAAGGACAGAAATGGCAAGGACCTAACAGAGGCAGAAGAGATTAAGAAGAGGTGCCAAGAATACACAGAAGAACTCTACAAAAAAGGTCTTAATGACCTGGAAAATTGCAAGATGTGGTCATTCACCTAGAGCCAGACATCTTCAAGTGTGAATTCAAGGGGGCCTTAGGAATTATTACTATGAACAAGGCTAGTGGAGGTGATGGAATTCCAGCAGAGCTATTTAAAATCCTAAAAGATGATTCTGAACAGTGCTGCACTTAATATGCTAGCAAATATGGAAAACTCAGCAGTGGCCACAGGACTGGGAAGAGTCAGTTTTCATTCCAATCCCAAAGAAAGGCAATGCCAAAGAATGTCCAAACTACCATACAATTGCACTCATTTTACATGCTAGCAAGGTAATACTCAAAATCCTTCAAGCTAGGCTTCAACAGTATGTGAACTGAGAACTTCCAGATGTACAAGCTGGATTTAGAAAAGACAAAGGAACCAGACATCAAATTGCCAACATCCATTGGATCATAGAAAAAGCAAGGGAATTCTAGAAAAAGATCTCCTTCTGTTTCATTAACTATGCTCAAGTCTTTGTGTGAATCACAAAAAACTGTGGAAAATCCTTAAAGAGATGGGAATACCAGACCACCTTACCTGTATCCTAAGAAACGGGTCTGCAGGTCAAGAAGCAACAGTTAGGACCAGAGGTGGAACAATGGATTGGTTAAAAACCGGGAAAGGAGTATGACAAGGCTGTATATTGTCAGCCTGCTTATTTAACTTATATGCAGAGTACATCATGAGAAATGCAGGGCTGGATGAATCACAAGCTGGAATCAAGATTATCAGGAAAGATATTTACATTCTCAGATATGCAGATGATACCACTTTAATGAAAGAAAGTGAAGAGGAACTAATGAGTCTCTTGATGACGATGAAAGTGAAAGTCGCTCAGTTGTGTCCAACTCTTTGCAACCCGATGGACTATACAGTCCATGGAATTCTCCAGGCCAGAATACTGGAGAGGGTAGCCTTTCCATTCTCCAGGGGATCTTCCCAACCCATGGATCAAACCCAGGTCTCCCATATTATAGGTGGATTCTTTACCAGCTGAGCTACCAAAGAAGCCCTGAGGGTGAAAGAGGAGAGTGAAAAAATTGGCTTAAAATTCAGCACTCAAAAACCAAGATCACAGCATCTGGTCTCATCACTTAACGACAAATAGATGGGGGAAAAATGGAAGCAGTGACAGATTTTATTCACTTGATTCCAAATCACTGCAGACGGTGACTGCAGCCATGAAATTAAAAGGTGCTTGCTCCTTGGAAGAAAAGCTATGACAAACCTGGACAATGTATTAAAAAGCAGAGAGTCACCTTACTGACAAAGGTCTATATAGTTAAAGCTATAGTTTTTCCAGTAGTCATGTATGGATGTGAGAGTTGGACCATAAAGAAGGCAGAGTGCTGAAGAATGGATGCTTTTGAACTGTGGTGCTAGAGAAGACTCTTGAGAGTCCCTTGGATAGCAAGGAGATGAAACCAGTGAATCCTAAAGGAAATCAACCCCGAATATTCATTAGAAGGACTGAGGCTAGTATTCTCACTGTTAGAATCTAATTTGAACCCATCATCAGGAAGTTGAACCCTAACAGTCTTCAGTGAAGAAATCCAAGCAGATTGACCCAAAACCCTCAGAGAGGTTGAACAATAAGAAGGACCAGTCTCACAAGGCAAGAGAAGGAATGTGACTGAAAATGGAATAAATTACAAGTGTTTAGTGAGAATCTCAGGTCCTCACTCCTATTTGAACCATCAGGTATTCCAAAGAACCAGAGAATTCACTGCCAGAAAAACGAGGATTATTCTCTGGACAAAGTGAATGGGCAGGCCTCCAGAGAAACAAGAGGGACAGCTGAAGGGTAAAGAACTGACTAAGAGGAAGGACATGGGAAATTTGGGGTCCTAACACTGTCAGTTATTGATGCATGTCCTTGTCCAAGTCATTTTCTCATTTGTTAAAGAGCTTAGAACCAAATGACCTATGAAATATATTTCCATAGTAAAAATCTGTGATTCTATTAAAACTAGGAAAAAAAAATCTAGTAAAAATAAGTGATTCTTTAAAATATGGCTAATTTAAGTAATGAACCACAATATGAAGTGTTTTTTAGCCAATGGAAATTCTAGTTCAATTCTTGTAACATGTAGTTCTTTTTAAAATAGCATTAGAGACACAAACCACTGGATCAACCTTAGAAAGTGAAAGTGAAGTCGCTCAGTCATGTCTGACTCTTGCGACCCTATGGACTATAGCTTGCCAGGCTCCTCTGTCCATGGAATTCTCCAGGCAAGAATACTGGAGTGGGGTGCCATTTCCTTCTCCAGGGGATCTTCCCAACCCAGGGATCAAACCCTGGTCTCCCACATCGCAGGCAGATGCTTTATCCTCTGAGCCACCAGGGACCAACCTTAGGAGGGCAGAAATCAAAAGGAAGAAAGAATTCAACTTTAAAGCCTGGGAAAAGGAGACCTCAAACACAAGAAGTTAAAAAAATAATAATGAAAAGGCAGAGAAATACTACACAAATGAAAGAAAAATTTAGAAACACAGAAGTCCAAATAAATGAAAAGGAAATAGGCAAACTACCTGCAAAAAGAATTCAGAACAATGATAGTAAAGATGATCAAAAACCTTGAAAACAAAATGGAGAAAATGCAAGAATCAATTAACAAAGACCTAGAAGAATTAAAGAATAAACATACAGAGACAAACAACACAATTACTGAAATTAAAAATACTCTGGAAGGAATCAGTAGAATATCTGAAGCAGAAGAATGAATCAGTGAGTTGGAAGATAAAATGGTGGAAATAATTTCTGAAGACCAGAATAAAGTAAAAAGAATGAAAAGAACTGAGGATAGTCTGAGACCTGTGGGACAATATCAAATGCACCAACATTTCGAATTATAGGGGTCCCAGAAGAAGAAAATAAAAAGGTCAAAAAAGAAGAGATTATAGTTGAAAATTTGCAGTCCAAAAAGAAGAGATTATAGTTGAAAATTTTCCCGCCAAGGAACAGGATGTAGTCAGTCAAGTCCAAGAGGCACAAAGAGTCCCCATACAGGATAAAATAGCATTAGAAACTATAACAGAAAATCTCCCCTTGAGGTACTTTTAATGTTTATTTCCTCCACAAGGGACTAATTAGTGTGGGCCTATGAAAAACAGTATGGAAGTTCCTCAAAAAATTAAAAATAGGACAAACATATTGTGTTGTTGTATTTAGTTGCTAAATTGTATCCGACTCTTTTATACCCCATGGACTGTAGACTGCCAGGCTCCTCTGTCTATCGGTTTTCTCAGGCAAGAATACTGGAGAGGGTTGCCATTTCCTTCTCCAGGAGATCTTCCCAACCCAGGGATCGAACCCACATTGGGTTCTTTACCACTGAGCCACCAGGGAAGCCCAGAACTACCATATGACCCAGCAATTCCACTCTTAGATATTAAAAAAAAAAAAAAACACTAATTCAAAAAGATATATGCATCCCAACAATGTTCATAGCAGCATTACATACAATTGCCAAGATATGGAAGCAACCTAAGTGTCCGTAAACAGATGAATGGATAAAGAAGATGTGAGATATATATATATATATATTCAGTTCAGTTCAGTCGCTCAGTCATGTCCAACTCTTTGTGACCCCATGAATCACAGCACGACAGGCCTCCCTGTCCATCACCAACCCCCAGAGTTCACTCAGACTCACGTCCATCAAGTCAGTGATGCCATCCAGCCATCTCATCCTCGGTCGTCCCCTTCTCCTCCTGCCCCCAATCCCTCCCAGCATCAGGGTCTTTTCCAATGAGTCAACTCTTCGCATGAGGTGGCCAAAGTACTGGAGTTTGAGCTTTAGCATCATTCCTTCCAAAGAAATCCCAGGGTTGATCTCCTTCAGAATGGACTGGTTGGATCTCCTTGCAGTCCAAGGGACTCTCAAGAGTCTTCTCCAACACCACACTTCAAAAGCATCAATTCTTTGGTGCTCAGCCTTCTTCACAGCCCAACTCTCACATCCATATATGACTACTGGAAAAACCATACCCGTGACTAGATGGACCTATGGTTTTTCCAGTGCTCATATATGGACGTGAGAGTTGGACTGTGAAGAAAGCTGAGTGCCCAAGAATTGATGCTTTTGAAGTGTGGTGTTGGAGAAGACTCTTGAGAGTCCCTTGGACTGCAAGGGATCCAACCATTCTAAAGGAGATCAGTCCTGGGTGTTCGTTGGAAGGACTGATGCTGAAGCTGCAATTCCAATACTTTGGCCACCTATGCAAAGAGTTGACTCAGTGGAAAATACTCTGATGCTGGGAGGGATTGGGGGCAGGAGGAGAAGGGGATGACAGAGGATGAGATGGCTAGATGGCATCACCGACTCGATGGACATGAGTTTGAGTGAACTCCGGGAGTTGGTGAGGGACAGGAAAGCCTGGCGTGCTGTGATTCATGGGCTTGCAAAGAGTCAGACAAGGCTGAGCAACTGAACTGAACTGAACTGAAACTAGAAACGAGAATTATTCTTAGCATTTTCTTCATTCCTCATATCCACACATTCTGCAAGCCTAATAGGCTTGATTTTCTAGAATACTCTAGAATGTACCCTTTCCTCTCTCATCCACTGCCACAAATTTCACCAAAACTGACACAATTACCTCTTTTGGTAAGCTTTCTGACAGCATTCCACCTCCACCCCCCACTTAGTTTTTCCCTAAGGCATCCTTCCACATTCCTTCTGCTGTCTTTCCAAAGGTCTATTTAATCACATCAGTGGACTCCTGTAAAAACCTTAATTTCTCTCTGAGGCCTACAAAATCTACTGCTTTGAATGCTCTTCTCCATTTAGTCAAACTTTCTCTTACATGCAATTCCCTTTGCTTAAGCACTCTCTCCTCTGAGGGCATTCTGTACTTAACTAAATCTCCGTAAGAGCACAAAAATAATTGATTGTGTACCAGCTAGGGACAGGCACTATGCTGAACCCTCTACACTCTTTAGACATTACAAGCACCATTTTAGATTGAGGAAACTGAAGTAAACATTCTCTCCAAGATCATATTTTAAGTAAAGAGCAAAACTGAGTTCACAATTCAGGCCTATCTCAATCTGTGAACTGATTATTTAAATACCGTCTTCCTTATAGTATACCATTTAACTCAGGTCAAGGTGTACCCCTGTCTTCAAGCTCACAGATTATTCTAGTCCCTCATCTCTAATTCTAGTCTCTCATGTCTAATATTGTTGCTTTAATCAAAAGCAGACTATTTAGTACTAAATTATTCTTTAATATTTTCATCTTTCTAAATCTTATCTCAATTGGATTGTAAATTCTTTGTAAGCAGAGAATCAGAAAAAAAATTTTCTTACTATGCTTCCACTATAGCATAGGATATCCTATAGTAGCAAATAGCTATCCCTTATTGGGACAGGTTATAAGCGTGCTTAATAGTCACACATGTAATGAATACTCAGTATTTGCTTTACTTAGGAGCAGACAAGATGAATCATATCTAGAAGATACAGCGAATGTAAAATTTCCAACAAGAGCAGAGACCAAGTCTGTATAGGTATTCCATTTTTTTTCTGTCCCTCCCCCGTTGGGCCATCTTTTTCTTTTTTTTTTTCAGTCATACTACTAGATCTCTGTACTGGCAATTATTTCAAGTGGTTATAACAAAAATGCTGCTCTGCCTTTATGCTAATAATTTGCACCAGTCTGAATAGTCAAGTTATGGATTTTGGCAAATATTAAGTTCAAATCTTTTATATATGTATAATTTTATAATGCTCTCTTCCTTCTTATTGGAAGTAAGCGCACTGTTTGATGTCTTAGGTAACGTGCTTTGGGCCTATTTCTGATAATTTATTCCTAGTAGGATCTCTGGACTTCTTCAGAGGTGTGTAATTTTGCATCCTTTAAAAAAGCATTATCCACGACCCTGCAATCCCTCAGCCCATATGCTGGCTCACTCAGGTCCACAATCAGTAACCGCGAAGGGCCCTCCGAGCGGCGGCAGCAACACTTCCGAGGCCTGAGGCGCAGCGGGCCCGAAGAGACGATCCCAGCAGGCCCTTAGCCTGCCCTCCTAGGGCTGCCACCTCAGCTCAGCGGCGGGAAACCCCAGGATGCGGGTTTCCGCGCGAAGGCAGCATTCGGGCCTGGCGGGAAACGACTTCGCGAAGCAGAAGGGTCCCCAGGGTCTTTCCTGGGTGGCCGGCCCAGCCAGGCCGCGTGGCTGACAGTGTCTGGCAAAGAGCGGTGGAGCGGGTTCATTTCCTGACGTGATTTCTCACAAATTTAGGCTGCACCCGCACGCAGCTCTCCCCTTTTCTTGATCACACAAGTGCACGTCAGAATTTCTTATCTTTGGTGTGTTTTTGAGACCACAGAACCGAATCCGCTAAGCCTGAGGAGTCGCTGGCGCCCTGGGTTAGCGAAACCTGGACCAAAGCGGGAATCCGTGTGGGCGGCCTTGTAACCGCCAGACACCCCAAGGCTAGAGGGCGTGTCCAAGGCCCAGGTGCAGGCGGAGGCGCAAGTAACGGCTCTCGGCGGCCCCGCCCCTCTGTCGCGTCCTCCCTGCACCCTCCCATTTTTAGTTCCCTCTGGTCTACAGCCTCTTCCCTAGTCGCTACCTCTTTAAGGCGGAGCCCGGCGTAGATCTCGCGAGATCCGGGTTGGCGCCGTGACCTCCATGTGGGAGCTAGAGCTCTATAAGTAAACACTCCGCGCCGCGCAGACAAGGCTGCTTCCTATTTGTGAGGCGGGGGCTGCAATAGCAACCGAGCTTCCGACTGGTTTCGTTTTCCTTCTCTCTCCAGCTCTGTTGGGTGGGCGCACGGTCTAAGATTCACCGCCGCTTGTCGGGCCCGGCGCCTGGTCAGTCTTCCTCCCTTGTGCGCGCGCTCGCCGGCCAGCCGCTGAGAGCCAGAGCCGCCGGGGAAGCGGCGCGGGCCGGGCGGGGCGCGGCGCCCGGAGCGCAGGGGTAGACAAAGCGGAGCCGGCCCCTTCTCCCGGCGCCGAGATGTGGATCCAGGTTCGCACCATCGACGGCTCGCAGACGCGCACCATTGAGGACGTGTCTCGGAAAGCCACAATTGAGGAACTGCGCGAGCGGGTGTGGGCGCTGTTCGACGTACGGCCCGAGTGCCAGCGCCTCTTCTACCGGGGCAAGCAGGTAAGGCGCGCCCAACGCACTTCTCTGGAAGCCCTAGCAAGGGCAGCGGGATGCTTGGGCTGGGCGGGCCGGAGGGCTTGGTGTACTGCGCGCACAGAGCGCACCTGGCTCCACTTCGGATGGGCAGCCCGCGAGGCTCAGAGTATGGCCCTGGGCCCGCCTTGGGGCGCAGCGGGGTCCCAGCCACCCGAGTTGCAGGTGCGCTTGGCGGGGTCGGAGGCGGGGGCGCCCCGAGCGCCGAGACCTACCGCCCTTGCCAAACCGGTCAGCAGCCGCAGGCACAGCCCGCCAGAGTGCCTGGGGTCCCTCCTTTCCCGCGCTTGGTGGGGTCCGTGGCCCCTGGAGGGCGGGGAGGGCAGCGGGCTCTGGCGGCCATGCCGAAGTGCGGGTGGGGAGGGCAGGAGGCTCCGGCTCCCGGCCGTGCTGACCCGGCTAACGGCTTGTATCGCTTCCGTACTTCAGACGCGCTGCCGACTCCCAAGTGGGAGGGGAAACTTACATATTGCTCCCTATGGGGCACAAGATTGTAAGTCCGCCTCCTCACCGTGGAACGGATTTGTATACACTGAAGATTCGAAGGGTTTCCAGAACTTCTGCTTCCCCACCCCACCTCCTTTCCTAGAATCGAATCTGTCGTAGGGGAGATTAGAGACCTGCTGAAGAAGCTGTTGGTGTAACCCGGGACCAGGCTTAAACTGCCCAGTTTGGGCCAAGGGGGTTGTTCGAAGAGTGAAAAGTAGTACAAAAGATTTGTTTTGCTCTTATACTTCACCTTCTAATTGAACCCTCAGTCAAGCTTTTGACACAGTAATTGGAGCATAGCCAGCGGTACACACTTGAAGGCTGAAAGTGTTTTTTGGCGGTGAGCTTGCCTGTGGGCGTCGCTGGTAGTTGAACGGTATGGCCTTGGTCTGGCCCATTGAAGATTTTTCCTACTCACATGGTCTGTATCAAGAGAATCAGACCCGTCCTATCTTTATCTTTTTCTTTTTTAACAAATGTTAATCAAGTAAAAAAGTTGGCATCCTCCAGCTGATCCTAGTTTGGCTCCAGTCCTGTTGTTTGAAATAAGTGTAACTCTCTTTGATTTGGTAGAAGTAGCCTTTTTTTTTCCTACAGCTTAGTGTTTGAAAGGAATATTTTTCTCCCCTTCGTAGGCTTACCGTTTGAAACTGTCCAGAAATTTAGAGTAATGAGATTACACTCTGAGAGAGAAAGAGCCAGGGATTGTTTTAAGTAAGAAATATCATGGGCTTCCCAGGGAATGCAGGGGACACAGTTTGATCCTGGGTGGGGAAGATCCCCTGGAGGAGGAAATGGCAACCCACTCCACTAGTCTTGCCTGGGAAATCCCACGGATAGAGGAGCCTGGCAGTCCATTGGGTCACAAAGAATCGAACACGACTTAGCGACTAAACAACAACAGCAAGAGATGGCATCTTTGATAGTTTTATGTTGATCTTCTAGTGTTTGACTTACAAAAACAGCTGTTCGATTTAAACTTAGCTTTAAAAATAAACGTATGTGTATTAAACTCTATGCAACTTTATATCGCTGTGCCTCCTGTGGCTGATACCTTTTTTATCTTTTGATCAAAAGTGAAAAGCATGTAATCAAGTTTATTGAATTTTATTTTCTAGCTAGGGACAATAATACATAAATTCCCAGGATACTTTTTAACTTCACCAGAGACAGAAATGAAGCATGAAAATGTATTCTCAGGCAACACCTCTTAGCGTCTACGATAAAAAGAAAATGTGCACCTGGCTGTCTTGAGGGAAAGGAAGGGACTGTGATAAATTCCAAGGCAACAGAGTACATTTACAGGACACCACGAAGCTATTCCAGGTTCATGGGAAAACTGTTGAGGATAACAACCTTATGTACCTCTTAGCCCAGGACAGTTGATAACTCTCTGCTTTGATTTCTCTAACAGTAGACAAGTAGGAATTAGGAATGGACCTTGGGTTCCTACTTAGTTGGAGACCGAAGAAAGATAGTGCTCCAGGTGTTTATTAACGAGCTGACAAGTAGCCATGGAGTGATTATTATCTCTATTCTCCTTTGGAAATACAGTCCTTGGACAAGATAGTGTGTCTGTAGTAGGCTTCTATTGGATTGGTGTCAAAGACCTGTCCTTATCCTGTAAAATGCTCTTTTGAGAGTCAAAAGGAGAAAGGGTAGAATAGATCGATGCTACCTTTGAAGTCAAAATGGAGAGAGAGCAAGGCTGTAAATTCCAGGTAAAGTAGGGTAACCTCATTTGGATATGCTTCCCTGAGAAGCTGAATTTGCACCCTGGAGGTTGGAATTTTTTTAAGGAAGAGTTATATTGGTGAATCTCTAAATCTTTGAGAAGTCAGAGTTTTGTGTTTATTAGGAAAACACACTCCTTCCTCAAGATACCTTACTGCCACATAATGAAAAATGTCATAAATAAAAAACATTTACAGTGTCCATGATGTAAATTGCCTCCTCTTTCACCTTTGTATGTTAGGTCTCCTGCTTTTAATCTTTGATAAAACATCAGAATCACTTGGTGGATATTTATTGTAGGTGTTCACTTCACCCTAAAATTGCAAGTGGTTGAATTTAACAAGACCCCATGGGAGATACTGATGAACACCAGAGTTTGAAAATGCATTTTGTAGGAAGTCAGCCATACTAGTTTCTTACTGTTCAGAGTATGGTCCCTGGATCAGCAGGACCAGCAGCATTAGCTTCACCTGACCAGCCCCACTGTACTAGAATCTGTATTTTAACAGGGTCCCCAGGTGGTCAGTATGCAAATGAAGCTTGAGCAGCAGTGTAATTGTGTGATTGACTCTACTTTTGAGAGTCAAAATGGGGAGAGCAGCAATTCTGGGCTGTAAGTTCCAGTTAAAGTAGGGTAACCTCATTTAGATATTCTTTGAGAGGTTGAGTTTACTCCCTGGGGGTTTGTTTAAGAAAGAGTTGTATTGGTGGATCTCTAAATCTTTGAGAATCCAGAGCTTTTCCTACTCTGAAAGGATTCTTTTCCCTCTTCTCTTCCCTGTACCACTGTAGGAACTCTTAGAGTAGACTGTAGATGTGAAGCAGGAACCAGAAGAAAGAAAGTTTTCTTTTGCCCCTGTACTCAGTTTTCACGTGCAGTACAAAGTAAAAGTGTTTGCCTACTTGAAAGAGCAGGGGCGGGGGGGTGGTTGGTGATGGTGTGTGTGTTTGTAGTATATATGCTGTGAAAGAAGATGAAAGTTAGTAATGGTCTCCACCTGCATCCCTTATCAGTAGCCTCTTGGGAATGACTTCTCTGCCTGCTGAGCCACTGCTATTTGGTGTTTGCTTCCCAGTTTTCCCTTGCATCACAGTTGTAATTCTTACTGTTACCTGTAATTTCTTAACTTCAACCCAATTCAAAGAAAAAAATTATAGGACTATCCCTGCCTCTTTAACATTATAAGTTCTTCAGCCATATCTTCTGGAATGGCAGTTCTCAAACATGTTCTACAATGAGACATTCATTAGTTAAATGCCTGAAACTCATAAGTGTAAGTTTCAAATTACCAATCTGTTTCTCCCCTACTCAGCATAATTTAAGTGCAGGTAATTTTCAGTCTATACTTTTGTTAAATTTGGGAGGACTTTAGTACTTTTATTATTCAGTTGGCTGCATGGCTCCTGGAGAAGGGAATGGCTACCCACTCCAGTATTCTTGCATGGAGAATCCCATGGACAGGGGAGCCTAGTGGGCTACAGTCCCTGCGGTGCTGAAGAATCAGACATGGCTAAGTGACTTTCACTTTCAGAATCTTAGTTCCCCAAATAGGGAGTGTACTGCCGTCGCAGTAGAGTCCTAACAACTGGACCACCAGGGAATTCTTGTACTTTTAAAGTAACAAATCATTCCAACAGTCTTCACAACTCTGCACAACAGCAAAACTCTGTGGAACTTGCTATGCAGTGGATGGATAATCACTATTTCAGAAAAACTTTTGAGAGTGCCTATGAATTAGGAAAGGACTCATCATCTGGGTAAAAGTGGCTATCCTAGTAAGCGTAACTGATTGAGGAACAGTGGTTACAGGTTATTGTGGGCCTGATTTCTATTATACGGCTTCATATAGGTATCCTCATTTGGGGGAATGTCCTACCAGTTAATTTTCATGTTCTGTGCTGTTAGGTGTATTTTTTTTTTTTTTTGGTGAGGTGGGGATGCTGTTGGAGACAGGCAAAATGAAGGTGTGAATGTGTAGTTTTTTGCTTATTGAGTTTTCCCAGTAGTTGAGGATTAGGAGTTCTTGTTTTTCTAATCAGATAAGCCATGTTAACATCCTTTCCTGATAAGGGCTTATCTGCTTAGTGACTTGGGAGACTCCTTAGACTTATTTGAAAGAAGCATGTTAGCTAGTCTGTTAGATAATGTTTGTTAGATAATGTTTAATTCCACCATTGGGAAATTTTAATTTCTCAATTCCTTGTTCTGTTTAACAGTTGTGAACACCTGTGATGTGTTCAGCTCAGTCGTGTCTGACTCTTTGAGAGCCCATGCACTATTGCACACCAGGCTTTCCTGTCCGTCACCAACTCTGTCTGTTCAAACTCATGTCCATCGAGTTGGTGATGCCATGCACCCATCTCCCATCCAGCCATCTCGTCTTCTGTTGTCCCCTTCTCCTCCTGCCTTCAATCTTTCCCAGCATAAAGGTCTTTCCAGTGAGTTGGTTCTTCGCATCAGGTGGTCAAAGTATTGGAGTTTCTGCTTCAACATCAGTCCTTCCCATGAATATTCAGGACTAATTTCCTTTAGGATTGACTGCTTTGATCTCTTTGCAGTCCTGTAATGTGTAGGATTGTTCTAAGTATGTTTTGGATTGCTTGAATTAAAGGTACTTACTTAATATACACTAGTAAGTTTGTCATTCAAAGACAGATTTTTATTCTTGTCTCTTTGGTTGATTTCTCACATATGGCCTTATTGTGTTAGAGCTGTGGATGGTGACAGACTACATACAAAGGGAAACATGACTAGGGATTAAATTGGTTGTATTTCCTGGGAAATGATAGTTCTGAGCCTTATGAAGTTTAGTGAAATGGCCAACTAAAATGTATAAAGAAACAAAATGGAAACTTAGTTTGCTAGGGCTTCCATAACAAAGTATCAAACCCTAGGTGGCTTAAGAGACATACTTTGTCCCACACTTCTGTTAGCTGTAAGCCCAAAGTCAACTTGTCAGCAGGGCCATGCTATACTCTAGGGGAGAATCCTTTCTTGCTTCCTTCAGACAGCTTCTGATGTTTTGATAGCAATCCTTGGTGTTCTTGTCTTGTAGATACATCATTCCAGTATGTTGTTTTCTCCACATGTTTGTCCAAATTTCAACTTCTTATAAGGACACTAATCATAATGGATTAGGGTCCACCCTTATCTAGTTTTAACTTGATGACCTCTGTTAAGATCCTATTTCCAGATAAATAGGTTCACATTCTGAGTTACTTGGGATTAGAACTTCAACATATTTGGGAGGAGTGAGAGTGGGAATAGTGGATGCAATTCAGTCCTTTATAGAAATCTTGCCAAAATATGGATAAGTTACAAGATAACTTGTTCACTAGTCATCCTGGAATACTTTTCATAATTCAGCTTGATCACCTTTACAGAAAACTTTGAGCAAGTTGGAGTAGCATGAGTAAGCATTGTAATCATTCATGCTTGAATTTTTTTCTACTTGGTTTTTAAAGTTACTGCTTCAGAAAGATAAAATGGTTAACTAAATGTCTTTATGAACACAAAATTATAAAACAATTCACTTTGAAAATTCACCTTTTGTTTCTTGTAGTGGATTCATTAAAATGCATAGAACTTGTTGAAGATGAGTTTTTCTGCCTAGATGATGAGATGACAGCAGCAGTGATAATATTTGGTGGCAGTGACTGTCCGTTTTCCCTATAGTTGACATAGAAAGATTCCTAAGAATTTATTGAGGTTCTGAGAAGATGCTTCCCAGGTGGCGCCAGTAGTAAAGAATTCGCCTGCTAATGCAGGAGACACAGGAGGTGCAGGTTCAATCCCTGGGTTGGGAATATCCCCTGGAATAGGAAATGGCAATCCATTCCAGTATTCTTGCCTGGAAAATTCCATTGACAGAGGGGCCTGGCAGGCTACAGTCCATGGGGTCACAAAGAATTGGACATGACTGAGTGCATACAAACTGAGAAGATGCTGACATCAGAGGCCGTAGGAATGGCTTCAAGATCACTAAATTGTAATGCTGAGAATTTTATCTTAATAATTTGACTAGGGCATTTGGGTAATAAGGATGTAAAAAGATCGAGTTTTGAGAGAAGCATTTAAATCTTTTTCTGTCCTTTTTTTTTCCAGTTGGAAAATGGATATACTTTATTTGACTATGATGTTGGACTTAATGATATAATTCAGCTACTCGTTCGCCCAGACCCTGACCTTCCTAGCACATCAAAACAGACTGATGTACAGGCCAAACCCTGTTCTAATAGTCCACCTAAAGTAAAGAAAACCCCAAGGGTGGGACCTTCCAGTCAGCCGTCTACATCAACTCGGGATTTTCTTATTGATCCTGGCATTGGATTATATAAGGTATGTTGTCTTCCTCAGACTTCTTGTTAATTGTGAGAATATAGATGTATTCTCTTCAGGATGCTGTGAATAAGTAAACATTGATTGCCATTTGAAAGTAAAGATTGGAATTGTTAATATTTTAACTTTTTAAAAAGTAATATTGAAAAAAAAGTGAAAGTTGTGTAGACATACTATACTTAGTGGTTCAGAGCGTAAAAGCAAACACCTGTGTAATTCCACCAAGGTTATGTAGTTGCTTTCTGAAGCCTCTTGTATGCCCCTACCAGAGTACATCTCACTCTCTCCCCCTCAGAAGTAAACTACTTGTTCTGACGTCCATAATCATTCCATTTTTCTTTAGTGTTACTAGTTATCTCTAAATAACATTTTGTATTGCCTATATTTGAGATTTTTCACATGTGGCTATATTTTTTCACTGTTTGTATTATTCCATTTTATTAACATACCATAATGCATTTATCTAACCCATGATGAATAGATACTTGGGTTGTTTCCAGTTTTAGCTGTTATAAATAGTGCTGTTTTGAGCCAACTATGTGTATCCTGGTACACACGTTCAAGAATTTCTTTAGGAATTTTTACCTAGAAATAAAAATACTGGTGAAATTTCAATGGAAACCATATCTGTAGACCACCTTGAGGAATTGACATCTTTACAATGTTGAGTCCTTCATTATTGAAATGATAGATGTCTCCATTAATTTAGATCTTTGACATCTTCTCAATTACTTTCCTCTTTACATACCTTTGATTTATTTCTAGTAGTTTTGTTTTTGATGTTATTATAAATGGTTACCTTTTAAAATTAGTTTGTTTGCTATATAGAAATGTGATTCATTTATTGACCTTTGTTATTAAGCAGCTTCTTCAAATTCTAGTAAATTTTGTAGAAATAATTAACACTTTTGCTTCACCTTTATCCTTATATTTTTTCATAATGGTTGAGGTAAACTGGGACCCAAACTTAATTTTTCAGTGCTTTTTCAAGGCTAAAAATTAAAGATTGGTAGACAAAATGAATTACTTAAGAAATGCAAATCAAGATCTATGAAAAAATGCAAACAGATCCACAAAAAAAGAATCAAAAGTGGTGAAGAGGTATATCAAAACACCTGGCCTGGCTGCACTACACTGAATTGCTTTAAACCTATAAAGAATAATAATGATATCTAAATTGAGCCACAAGATTTTAAAAGGAAAGCTTTCATTTGTTCTATAAATTTAGTATAACACTGATACTGAAAACATGATTATAAAAGCACATTAGTATCACTATATATTGATATAAAATCTCAAGTTATAGTTTGCAAATAAAGTAATAACTATATATTAGAGGAACATACGTTGACCAGGAGTGGTTTGTCAGGAAGTGGGATAGTTTATTGTTAGGAAACATTTTAATATAATTCATCATATTAATATAACCAAAGAAAACAAGTGATCTAATCTGTTTTCTGCATCTAAATAAAAATTTGAATTTATTTCTGATTTAAAAAAAAGTCTTTGGTAAGAGGAACAGATGGAATAGATGAATATTTTAAACCATACCCAGCATCATGTTTAATGGTGGGGAAAAGCCACAAGCATTTCCATTAAAGATAGAACCAGACAAACAAGCCTGTTAATGCTATTGTTTAACATCTTTCTAGAAGTTCTAGATAATACAGATAAGCAAAAAACAAAATATTGTAAATCCTGGAGAAGGCAGTCAATACTTAGGAATACCTGGTAAGCTGAGAAATACATAAGAGCATTATGAGCCATTAGCAAAGTGGCTGTTTAAATATCAATGGCTTTCCTTACTATGGTCATTTAATAAAAGAAAAAAAATTATAGTAACAAAGCAAAAGTCTGGGAATAAACTTACATGATATATACAAAACATATAAATTAGTGCTTTTATATAATGTTCACAGTTCAGATAGAATTGGTAATATTGAAAGCGCACTTGCCAAATTATCTATTTCACTCATTGTTTTCATCCCTCTTTGAGTTACCAAAACTTTCTACTTGATAGTTTTTCACATTATTTTAAAAATAAAGTTGTTATTTTAGAACAGTTTTAGATTTACAGCATAGTTGGGAAGATACTGCAGAGTTCCCATATATCCTACACCCAGTTTGCCATCTTACCTTAGTGTGGCACATTTGTTACAATTAATGAACCAGATCTCCTTAGCATTTATCTAATGACTTTTATGTTCCAGAACCCCATCTAGGTTACCACATTACATTTACATTAGTTTTATACTAAATAGTCATCTCCTTAGGCTTCTCTTGGCTGTGGCAGTTTCTCAGACTTTGTTTTTGATGACTTTGACAATTTTGAGGTGTTTTGGTCAGGTAGTTGTAAAATGCAACATTAGAATATATTTTCTTCATCGTTAGACTGAATTTACTTACTTGGGGAGGAAGAACACAGAGGTAAAGTGCTATTTTCAATGACATGTCTAGGGCACAATACTGTTGATGTTCTATTTTGTAATTATTTAAGTTTTAAATGAATAGTAACTTACCATTGTGAACCTTATCACCTGGCTAAGATGGTATTTGTCTCGTTTCTTCACTGTCAAGTTATTCTACCCTATCCCCTTTTGCATACTGTATTCTTTGAGATTAAGTCACTATATGTAGCCCACTCTTAACACATTATTGCTGCTGCTGCTAAGTCGCTTCAGTCGTGTCTGACTCTGTGCAACCCCATAGCCGGCAGCACACCAAGCTCCTCCGTCCCTGGATTCTCCAGGCAAGAATACTGATGTGGTTGCCATTTCCTTCTCCAATGCATGCATGCATGCTAAGTCACTTCAGTCATGTCTGACTCTGTGCGACCCCATGGACAGCAGCCCACCAGGCCCCTCTGTCCATGGAATTCTCTAGGCAAGAATACTGGAGTGGGTTGCCATTTCCTTCTCTGTAACATATTATTGACTGGGGGATTTTTGCAGCAACTAAGGCCTGTGACCGGCAATTTGTTATGCAAGTGAATATTGAAACATTCCTGCTGTGGTCAGTAACATTCAGGTAAAAAAATGTATTCTGCATCTGTGTTTAATAAGTTGTTAAGGAATGGAGAGTTAAGAACCCTCCATATTTAAGGTCAGATTATCTACAAAAGTTATTAGGAATTCTTTTACGTGGGAGTCTTGTCTCTTCATTTTTTCGGTCATATATTTACACTAGTATGGATATTTTTTCTCCTGTGTCCTTTCCATATGCCCCCATTTGGGGTTTCTTTGAGTTTTGTTTTGTTAAAACCTTTCTTTCTGGCACTAGAAGGTGCTGCAGGCTCATCTTGTGTGTTTTCTGCCCCAGTCCTGCAGTCAACCATTTCTCTAAGGAGCCTTAGTTCCTTTAATTGGAGAATGATATTAGAAGCTAATACCTAGGCTTTAGATATGCTCTTTGCTTCTGACATGTCCTTGTTTTTAGGGTCCTCGGTGTAGAAGGCAATGGCACCCCACTCCAGTACTCTTGCCTGAAAAATCACATGGACAGAGGAGCCTGGTAGGCTGCAGTCCATGGGATCGCGAAGACTGAGCGACTTCACTTTCACTTTTCACGTTCATGCATTGGAGAAGGAAATGGCAACCCACTCCAGTGTTCTTGCCTGGAGAATCCCAAGGACGCGGGAGCCTGGTGGGCCGCCGTCTATGGGGTTGCACAGTCAGACATGACTGAAGTGACTTAGCAGCAGCAGCTGACAACAAGGAAATACATGTGTGTATGTGCAATAACTTCTGTATATCCATATATCTGTAAATATTTATGTAACCATCTTTGTTATATTATGCTTACATTATTACATTTTAACTTTTTATGATGTAATCGTTTGGAAGCTGCTACTTTTGACCTGGTTTGTTTTGGGCCATATAAGTATAAATGTGTTTTCATAGGAGGACCAGCTTATATATCTGCAGGGCTGAGATTAATCAAAGTTAAACTGTTATGGTCAATTTAAATTCTCTGTTTAGCACACTTCTCAATACCCAACTGTGTCCCTTCCCCCAATCTAATTTAGAAGAGCATCATGAGAAACTACTTCTCTTAGCAGATCTTTGCGTTTTATTTTCAGTGTTAGCACTTTGCTGTCAACTATTCCCCATACTTGCTTTTTTTAAAAAACATCTCTTATATTTCATGTTAATACATAGCATAGATGTTAAGGACTTGAGCTTTCAACTTTCATCACACTTGGTTTCATATTTCAACTCGGCCATCTTCTGAGTTGGACAAATTTGGCAAGTAAGTACATTGTCTCCCTTTGCTCATTTAGAAATACACTTGGAATCTGGCACGTAAACTCTCAAAAGGCTAGTTATTTGTAAAGTAATATTTAGTCAAAGTTTAGTCAAAGCCACATTTAATCTTCCTTGTTAGTTAAAGAGTGCCAGTACAGATTTACTTGGTTTTTTGGATGAAGCTCAGTAATTGTTATAGGTATTTGAAATTTTGACTAGGGACTTTCATACAGAAGGAATTGTTTCTGGATAATTCAGTCATTGAATATTAAGGTATTTAGTATGTATTTGTACTAAGTACTAGAAATGATGGGTAAACAGATGATATTGCCATTGCATGGAATTATACTAGATATTAACTTCTTTTGGGGCTAGTCTGAAAATGCTTAGAGGCTGCTACTTTTGAGTTAAGTTTGCTTTGAATTTTGTCTGTTTTCCTTAGAGCAAGTCTCTGAATAGTAAGTATATCAAAATTTCATTGTTGTGTCTGAATTATTTAAAATTTGGGAAAATTTTTTTTCTCTTTTCATGAATTCTTACCTATGTAATTTTTGGTTTATAAAGATTTGCTTTATGGATGAGAAAACAGATATAGGGGCTTTCCCTTTTGCCTAAAAATATTTTTGGACCTCACGATTAGCAGGCACAAAAAGTATATTAAATATTTTCAGGTAAGCATACATAAAACAGACTATAACATTTAAACCTTAAGATGCAATTTTAATTTGAAGTTATTACCTAATATCAGTCTTGTTTTGCCTTATTTGGTAACTTTGAGCAGTATTTGGTCAGTTGTAGCTATCTTTTCATGTGTAGTAAGAAAACTAGATATCACTATCTTGTTTGGAGAACCTTTGGAAAATAGTGCATAGGGCAGGGGTCCATTTATTCCCCTTGTACAATACGTTGAAATGCTGACTCTAGGAAGTAGTTTATTTTCCAAAATCAGGTGGACTTCTGAGGCCTAAATTGGTGTTCTGTTTTTTTGTGGAAGCTCTGTATGACTCACATCAGGTCTCGCTGTTGAAATGACTCATTCTGGCTTAAATAATGACTGTTTAGCTTGCTGATAGTAAGCTTTTGGGGTTTACCTAAGTGTGTGGCGCTGTTAACCTTTTTTATATGTCTATGCTCATTGTAGCAAATAAAGGAAAAGGAAAGTTATCAATAATTACTAAGTAAACGTCATGAATTTCTTAGTATTTCCTGTCTTTTGTCTAAAGTACTATGCTGCTTTTTAAAATCTTTTTGGTCATGAAATGTAATAGACAATACAAATGTGAGTAGAACTTAACAACCTATTATAAAGTCATTGTCCATAAATACCACTCAAATTAAGAAATAGATAATAGTACCCCAGAAACTTCTCATGTACCCCCTGTTGATTAAACTTCCCTCTCCCTAGTTACTACTACTACCCAAACTTCTATGGTAATCATTCTTTGCTTTTTATTAACTTTATCCTATTATTATCATTAAACAGCCTGGTAATAACTTTTAACCTATGTCTACATCCCTATTTTTTCTCCATCTGAACTTTATGTAAATAGAACCATATTGTGTTTTGATTTGTAACTCTGAAGAAACTGGTATAAAGAGGAATCCTGTTCAGAGTTAGAGAAACCTTTATTAGCTCCCACTCCTAGCTCTATTGGAGAAGGAAATGGCAACCCACTCCAGGATTCTTGCCTTGAAAATCCCATGGACAGAGGAGCCTGGCAAGCTATAGTCCATGGGGTCACAAAGAGTTGAACACGACTGAAGCAACTTCACTTCACTTCTAGCTGTATATCTGCTGGGGTCAAGTGTTTTTCACTTCTTGAACCTAATTAGGAAATAAGAATGACTTTGTATTATAATTTTTAAAGGAGATAATGTATATAGCATTAAATGGATAATGTATTTCCTAAGCATGGTGTAATAAGACTAAACTATGAGCTTTAATAAGTCTTAACATTGAACATATATTGATAATTAGTGGAAGGAGAGTTTTTTCATTTGTTGCTACTGTATGCTTGCTAAGTTAGCACATTATATAAATTGTCACCTATTCTCAATACACTGCAAAGTATGTTACTTCGTAAAAGAAGCTGAGGCTGGAACAGGTTAAGGAATTTGTTCAAGGTTACATTTAGTAGGTGATAAGCAAGGACTTAAACCTAGGTTTATGTGCAGAGCTTGTGTGTTTTTCACAGAACATACAAAACCGTAGCTAGCTATGGTAAATCCTCAAGTATTTTTTGTTGGCGCTATTTTATTTTTTAATGATTTTTCCTTTGCTCTCATGTGGAGCTTTTGTTTGGGGTGTTTTTTTTAATCAAATACTTCAACATGAAAGACTCTTTTCTAAATGTGGCTATCTATATATCTCAAAGATAGTACAAGTTTGGTTCCAAATGACTGCAAAAAACAGAATACCTCACTAAAGCAGGTAACACAAGTTTTTGGTTTTCCAGTACATATGAAAATTACATTTACACTATTCTGTAGTCTGTTAAGTGTATAATAGCATAATTTCTTTAAAAAATGTGCATACCTTAATGTAAAAATGCTTTGTTGCTAAAAAATAGCCATCATCTGAGCCTTCAGTAAGTAATGATATTTTTGCAGTAGAGGGTCTTGTGTCCATGTTAATGGCTGCTGACTGATTAGGGTGGTCATAGCTGTGGCAATTTGTTAAATAAGACAGCAATGAAGTTTGGCCACATTGATTGACTCTTCCTCTCACAAACAAGTTTTCTGTAGCATGCAAGGCTTTGAATAGCATTTTACCTACTGCTTTCAAAATTGGAGTTAACCCCCTCAAACCCTGAAACTGCTTTATCAACTAAGTTTATATAAGTAAGTAAGTAAAGTCACTCAGTCGTGTCCGACTCTTTGTGACCCCATGGACTGCAGCCCACCAGGCTCCTCAGTCCATGAGATTCTCCAAGCAAGAATACTGGAGTGGGTTGCCATTTCCTTCTCCAGGGGATCTTCCCGACCCAGGGATCGAACCCAGGTCTCCCGCATTGGAGGCAGACGCTTTAACCTCTGAGCCACCAGGGAAGTATTCTCTAAATCCTTTGTCATTTCAGCAGTCTTCACCACATCTTCACCAGGAATAGATTCCATCTCAAGACACCACTTCTTTGCTCATTGATAAGGAGCAATTCCTTATCTGTTTGCTTCACTGTGGGATTACAGCAGTTCACCTACATCCTCAGTATCCATTTCTAATTCTAGTTCTCTTGCTATTTCCATCACATCTGCAGTTACTTCCTCTACTGAAGTCCTGAACTCCTCCAAGTTCATCCATGAGGGTTGGAATAACCTTTTTCTAAATCCTGTTAATGTTGATATATTGGCCTCTTCCCATAAATTGCAAATGTCCTTAATGGCATCTAGAATGGTCAGTCCTTCCCAGAACGTTTTCAGTTAACTTTGCTGATGCTGAGATCCATAGGAGGAATCACTATGGTAGCTATATCCTTACATAATGTATAGCAATGTGCAGTAGCAAAACATAAGCTTTAAAGTTAAGGTGTCTTCAGATCCTAGTTTTGCATTTTATTAACTTCCATTTGGAGCAAGTTAACTTGTTAGAGCTTTTGTTTCCTTATCTTGTAAAATAGGATTTATTAATTATTAAATTGTTAAACCTAACTGAAGTAGCCTTGCATAATATCTAGTATATAGATTTTAACTTTTACTATATACTACCCCCACCTCACCCTATATGATACCTTAAAGTGGCCTTAGACTCTAGGAAAGAGCTAGCTTGATTAGGTGATCATCTTGTATTAGTCATGTCATTTTTTTGTTTTTAAAGACTTAAAGTTGAAGGGACTTGTCTTGATTATTGCTCCTGAAAGGGCCTTAACCTTTAGACCAATTCCTTCAGTTTTTTGACGACATAATTTTTTTAAAAACCAGCTTCTTTAGGTAAATCTAAATTTCTGTAGTGTACCTGTTTTTCTGACACCTTGTTTTATGCCTTTTGTTAGATTGTATGATTTAGTTTTGGAACATCCGCTAGAGTTGACTACATATATTTTGCATCTTTATAGCTCTGTTCTCTTTATATTTGTCCTTTGAGGTAGTAAATAATGCATTTGCTAGTGAATTACTGTTGGTGAAACTTAACCCCATTTTGTATAGGTAGGTTCATTAAATTCTTTCCTTTGTACATGTGCACAAGTCCCTCTTTGGCTTTTTGTTAGTGACAAATATAACATGCCAGGATGACTCTTTAGTACACAAGAATTATATTTTAAAAGTCTAATATAGATAAAGATAAGGAATAGTTAAAATACCTATTTCACTGAAGGATATTGGGAGGAAAGTTAATTTCATATTAGTAAATAACAAATTTGACAGTATAATCCCAAAGAATAATTTTGTTCTAATCTTTGAAATTATTTTAAACTTTTGTATCTGCAAATATTAACCGTGATAACTCTCAAAATAACTTGAGTTATATTAAGGTTTTTGAAGCAATAGATGAAGTTATGCTTCATTAACTAATTTTAAACTTTTTTAGGTAAATGAATTGGTGGATGCCAGAGATGTCGCCCTTGGTGCTTGGTTTGAAGCACGTATACATAGTGTTACTAGAGCTTCTGATGGACACTCACGTGGCAAAACTCCACTGAAGAATGGCAGTTCTTGTAAAGGACTAATGGAAATGTAAATCATAATTCCAAAGAGAACACAAAAAAATTGGACAATGTACCCTCTACATCTAATTCAGATTCTGTTGCTGCTGATGAAGACGTTATTTATCATATCGAGTATGATGAGTAAGTGCTCATGATATTGAGGACTTCATTCATATTTTTTTTTGCAGAAGCAAAATCTCCCATTTCAAGATTGTTTTCAAATAAGTCTTTCTGAAGAGATCATCTAGGAGTCATGTTTGGTCTAGTACCATGTTTTTGTTTCTGTTTAGTGGTTATAATAAGAGCTCCTTAACATTCAACATTTGGCTCATAAGTAGTTTGTGTTTGGTATCCTAATACCTGGCTTAATTTAATATGTAAGGTTTCTCTGTCTGGTCCTCTGGTATGTTAGGGCTTTTGCTATGCATTTTAAGAACATTTTAGAAAATATATAATAACGTGGGATGTAATAGTCTTTAGAATGGAATTGAAATATTTTCTGAAAGCTATTGCTGAGTTAATTCACATAAAATTTATACATACAAAGGGTACAATTTACTGTCTTTAATATAGTCACAAGATTGAACATTATTGCAAACTAATCTTAGAACACTTTTATTTCCCTCCAAAAAACTATATAAGCAGCAATCACTTCCCAATCTCCCTCTCCCAACCAAATGTTTTTAAATGTTTACGTGAAAACAGTATTAAGAACTTGCTTTGAGGGCCTAGAGTCTAACACTGAATTATCATCTCCCTTACATTTTTTTAAAATCCTAATATAAAATTTACTATGGTGAAAGATTTAGTATTTATTCAACACTACATAAACTTTTAAGTCTTCACTCAAGTGACATCTTCATATTTGTAGAAAATATGCACCCAAATATTTTATCAAATGTAAGTTCAAGATTCTAAAACAGTTGTAATTTTTCTTACAAAAATGGTATAAAAGACTGGTGTTGACACATATTTCCAGGATACCTGGAAAGGGCTCGAAAGTAGATCCCTTTTATCTTTTCTGACACTTCTTATGCTCTAAGTTGCCAACATGGCTTATTTCAAATGGGCCATCATACTGCTTTTTTTTTTTTTTTTTTAAACATAGTAGATGATAATAGAACTGACAGTTTAAATGAGTATTAAAATGTGGGATTGGCCAGGACTTGAAATATTGGTAAATCGAGGCTGGGATAGGAAGGGATTGGAGTTGGTAGGTTAACAGTAACCAGTCTCTGGGTTTATGAGTACCATGGCAAAGAGGCAAGACACTGCATTAGTGGGGGACTTCAGCTATCTGTATATCTGTTGTCAACAAGTTAGAGCTCTTGATTTGTTTTGAGTGTTTATTTCTTAGGGAAAAGAACTCAGAAACCAGCTGCCTGGGACCTGATTCTGGCCGATAAAGAAGTTATTATTTGGCCAAAAGTTAGTAATTGTATAGATTGGCACAGTGTGGATATGGAGTGAGTTTTAAACACTAAGTGAACTAAAGCTTCCTAAATTTTTACGGGTTTAGAGGCTGTTAGTTGGTTTTGGAATACAACTTTCCAAGGGATAAGCCTGAGTTTGGTATAATGTTAAAGCATAAGTCACAGTATCTTAGCATTTATTTGACTATTTATTTATTTATTTGGTTGCACCAGGTTGGCATGTGGGGTCTAGATCCCTGACCAGAGAAGGAACCTGGGCCCACTGTCTTGGTAGCATAAGCCACTGGACAGTCCCTGGCTATTTTTTATTGTAGGAGAAATTTATCTTGACTAGAGTGAATGTTAGTAAAAGAAAGTGTAAACCCAGAATGCATGAGAAGACTAAAACTATCTGTTCAAAATAATTTAACAAGATGGAATTATTTCAGTACTGGCAACTTAACGAAAACAATATCTGAACTTTGAGAAATAAAGTATCAGAAGCTTAGTGGTAAATATCACTTACATCTTCAAAAAGAACAAAGGACTATATGAAATAAAATATGAAAATAGATGAGTTTCTGGATAAGAGTCCCAAATAACAAAAGGCTGGTGTAAGCACCTAGAAAGACCCATGACCCCATGGGATATGATGACAAATCTTGTTAAAATTTCATTCTTCATGGTTATCAGAGAAGTTAAAAACTGTAGTCAAGTTTATGTTAATTTCAATAACTTATTAAACAAGTTCTTACTTTCTTGGATGGAGGATGCATTGACGAGAGACTGGCATATATGGCTTAGCAGTAGTAATACAGATTCTTAGTAGTAAGCTCCAACTTAGTCAGTAGAATGTAGCTGTCAAATAGTTACACTGTAGGGTGTTTTATTAGAAACAAGATACCTAGAATAAGACTGGTGTTCCTGTTGTACTGGGCTGATTATTCTTTACTTGGATTATTCTCTACTCAAAATATAAAATCATCATGAAGAATAGCTGAAAGAACAAAATATTTAGCTTGAAAAGACTGGGATCAAGATGGCTTTCATATTTTAAAAGCTCTGGGAAGAAGTTCTGTATAACACAGAAAGGTTTCAGGATAACCTGGGCTTCCCAGGTGGCGCAGTGGTAGAGTCTGCCTGCCAATGCAAGAGACACGAGAGACATGGGTTCAGTCCCTGGGTCGAGAAGATTCCCTGGAGGAGGAAATGGCAATCCACTCCAGTATTCTTGCCTGGAAAACTCATGGATAGAAGAGGCTGGTGGGTCACAGACAGTTGGACACGACTGAGCATGCACACAGTGCCCTTTAGGATAACAGAAACTTCCTACCAGCCAGATCTCTAAAGATAGAGAATGATCTGCCCTGAGAAGCAGAGAAAAACAGGCATTGGCCCACTTCAATCTTAGATGGGGGATTACTAAATATGTTACATTGCAAACAGAAATAATCCAGTTATTCTAACTTCAGTTTTCACTTTCAAAATAGTATTTGTCAATTTTTTTGTACTTAATAAATTCTAAGTACATATAGGCTGCATTTATGATTCTGATCTAGTACTATCATTTCTCAGTGAATTAATTCATTTTTCTCATAGAATAAGTTGGAAGTAATCTGCTTGATTATTTCCAAACTTTGAGTGCAGCAGTGCATTTTGAACAACTTTCATTTCGCCTTAGCAGAGGGATATGGTACTTGGGACCAAGGAACCTGTCAGAGGAATTCTTTGGGAATAAGTTTAAAATGGTGGTGTTGAGAAGTTAGTTTTATGGTGACCTACTGGTCCTAACATATCAACCAGATCAGAGTTTAAAACAATTCTTAATCTATGAGAAGTGACAGACATTACAGAATTATGATATAACTTATAAGGTTCACAGTTTCACCAGTCTAGCCCCAAAAGCCAGATCTAGTAGTTAACATTGTTATAGAATCTAAATGAAATCATTTGTTTCCTAATCTTACTTCATTTTTCCTCAAAATTATAGCTACAAATATTCTAAGTTCATAAAAAGCAGGTTATAATAAGAGATTTATTTGAAATGTTTTGAGGTTTAAGAGTTTTACTGTTTGTAAGAGTCCCTTTTCTATAGATTCTTCAGTGAACATAGACTGAATTTAGAGCTTCTTACTACAAATAATGTAAAGCAAAATCGTGGAGTTAACATCAGAGTGCCTGATTCAAAAAACTTATTTGTGTGTTTTTTTTTTTTTTTTTAATGATTGTTGTTCTGACTCATCTAGCATCACCCTTGTCTGAGCAAGGGTTTTGTATTTTTAGAGTTAAACCACCCCATTAAGAACTTTGGGAGAAAGAGTTGGCAGTATAAATATTAATTCTAGACTTTAGAGATTTAGATCCAAAGGATTCTTAAATCTTTTGTAAAGTTTTTTAAATTCTTAAAAGCAGCTATATTAAGACAATTCACACAGCATTCAATTTGCCCATTTAAGTGTAAAATTCAATTTTTTTTTAGTATATTAACAGGATTGTACAACAGTCACCACAATCTAATATAGAACATTTTCCTCTTCCAAAAGCCTCATACCCATTAGCAGTCACTCTCCATTCCCCTACTTCTGCCCCCACCTCCACCAGCCCTTTTCTCAATCCCTGTCAGCCATAGGCAATCAGGAACCTTCTGACTCTGTATTCTGGACATTGCATATAAATAGAACCCTCTAATTGTGGTCTTTTGTGACTGGTTTTTTTTTTACTTAGTAAAAGTAAACAAGTTCATCCATGTTGGAGCTTGTGTATCAGTACTTTATTCCTTTTTATTGCAGATAATTTATTGCCAAACCACAGTTATCCGTTTATCAGTTTATGGGCACTGGTGTTTTCTACTTTTTGCTGCTATGAACCTTCATGTACTATGTTTTGTGGGGGCATTTTAATTTTTTGGTATGTATGTGGCAGAGGGATTGCTGGGCTGTATGGCAGTTATGTTTCACTTTGGGAAGAAGCACCAGATTTATTTCCACATGGCTGCACCATTTTATATTCCCATGAGTTATGTATGGAAGTTCCATTTTCCCCGTATCCTCACCAAAAGCTTAACCACTTCTCTATTAAAGCCATCCTGTAGTGTTGGAGTATAACTGTGTTATACTATATGTATATATTTATATATATTTGCACGTTGTGTATATATATGTCATTTTATAGTATTGTAGGTATAATTGGCCTATAACACTGTATCAGCTACAGGTGTTGAATATAGTGATTCAGTATTTCTATACATCACAAAATGATCTTACTCCTAAAGTGTGTTTGTTGGAGAAGGACTATGCCTGATCGAAACTTTTTTTTCCCTAGTGATATTTTGGCAGAAAATAAAAGGAAGGTAATACAGGAAATTAAAAATGCATGAAGTCGTTACGGTCAAAGAAAGAGAAGATGAAAATTTCCTTTATTTCCTAGTAATATTGTGCTGTATATTTCCATAGCTTTCTAAAAATTGTGTTTATTCCCATTAGTTACTCTTTCTAGTTATTTAAGGTTTAAAATTTTTAAGAGTCCTAAACATTTAAATTCACAAAGCTATAACTGCAGTCTTGTGAGAGTAGAGATCCCAAAGCTATTGTGATGAAGAGTTGTGACCTTGACTGATGTGGAAGCAGATGAGAAGGGGCAGTCAGTTCCTTAGCATTTCTAGTAGTTTAATATGTCTATAGTGTAGCTTACAGGTACTTACATTAAGTCTTTTTAAATTTAGGTTTACTTAATTACACTAACTCTTATGTACCAGACTCTGAGCTAACTTCTTAATTGAATGTTCATATAACCTTTAACATAACTATAATGTTACATTAACTCCCATATGAAGAGACCAAGACCTACGTAACTTGCCAGAGGTCACATATGTTAAATGATCTGACTCCAGAGCTGATGCGTTAGCCAATATGCATCATTGGCACTGTGCCTATATGTGGTATATGTAATTGGTAGTAGCCTACGTGACTTCAAAGGTCAAACATTCTGTATGACCTAAAGACTGGCTTTCGACTCTGCCAGGGTTTTAAAGCAGACCGCACTCACAACTTTGAGTTCAGTCCTGGGTATATAAACAGCTAAGGGTGCACTACTGAGTTTATACTCATCACTTGGCTGTTCTATCAACAGATAAAGGCTTAAGTCCTTACTTACCCTGCTTTTGTATTAAGAAACATCTGTTCCTTGTGGATTTGGTTTAGATTCATTTTAATTAGGCTAGTGGTTCTCAACCCTACTTCCTCGTTAGTTGTCTAAGAAGCTTTAAAAATATCAATGCCTAGGACCTACTCCCAGAACTTCCTGTATGATTGATCTTTGGGACTTCCAAGCATTGGTGTCTAAAAAGTTCCTCTGGGATTCTAATATGTAGCCATAGTGAGAACTATGGCCTTAGAACAGTGGTTCTCAAAGTGTAGACCTGGCTGGGAATATCAGCATTATACTTGCTAGAAATCCAGTTCCTTGTACTTAACTCCAGATATAATAAATTGATCTCTGTAGGTGGCTTTACAATCTGGGTTTTAATGTTCCTCTGGGTGGTTCATATGTATACTCAAATTTAAGAACCACTCACTCATTGCCTTTTGCCCAGCTTTATCAGTTGCTATCACCCACCTGCCGCTAAAGACCAATATGAGGGAAAGGGGTTGATATGATAATTTAAATATAGTCAATATATTAAAGACTGGAGATGATATACAATACCTGAGGAACCTGAGTGTTCATCTTTTACTCCTATATGGGTGGCATATGGCTTGTTGATTTTTCCATTTTTGTTTTTATGTAGATAAAATTGTTAAGTCTTTTTTCTATTAATAAGATAATTGTATTTCATTTAAGCTAAATGATCTATATCATTTAAATGAGGGCCCATATTCCACTATGCAGTCTTTGTGCCAGCTTGACTAACATAGGGAAGCAATGTCCATAACATGTTTGTGGAGAATTTATCTTTTATGATATGTTGGTAATTTTTTTTGTTTATCCTTTATATATATATATTTTTTAAAACTGAAGGATAATTGCTCTACAGAATTTTGTTGTCTTCTGTCAAACCTCAGCATGAATCAGCCATAGGTATACATATATCCCCTTCCTTTTGAACTTTCCCTCCCATCTCCCTCTCCATCCCACCCCTCTAGGTTGATACTGAGGCCCTGTTTGAGTTTCCTGAGCCACATAGCAAATTTCCCTTGGCTATCTATTTTACATATGGTAATGTAAGTTTTCTTGTTACTCTCTCCATACACCTCACCCTCTCCTCCCCTCTACCCATGTTTATAAGTCTATTCTCTATGTCTGTTTCTCCACTGGTAATTTTTTTTAGCCAGTTAATGTTTTGAGTTTTGTGACAATTTTAGTATGTTAACATCATTCACATACTGTTTCTTTTGACTTGATAATTTCTCCGAATTCCCCAAACTTGCACTTCCTCTTAAGAACTCAACCCAGATCATATAAAAGGAACGTGGTAGTAGTATTTGCAGAATTAGCTCCAGAATGACTGTTTAAAAGTATACTTTATTTCTTCTCTCTGTTCCATCATCCCTTAAGTATTGGTAAAATCTGGAGTGGGGGACAACACTCTATATAGTAGTTGAATATTTGCTCTGAAATCTAGTCCTGGCTTTCCTTTTGAATTACACTCTAAAATGCATCTGTGGTTTTAAGACAAGCTTCCTAAATTTGGCTTCACGTTGAATTAGATCTCAGAATCTTCCCACATACATGCTTTCTTGCTTGTACATCCTTACAAATGTACCTTTATAGGTCATTTGAAAAGGTGAATTTGGGAATACTAGTCATGTTAGTGGCTTTTTAAAATTGCTTTGTTAAATTTAGTGGTCTAATTTAGAGATCTTGGTTTATAGATTGGAGCTAATTTCTATAAAGAGAAATGTAAGTTAGAAACCTCTAGTAGTTTGAACAAGGAAGTATGTATCTAAAGAGGGAAAATGTTTATGAAAGTTACTTTATTTATATATCTTAATAATTGCCAATGGCTAGGCAAAGTTGAAATCTTGAAACATGAGTGTTAAGGGTTTTCATAATGATGTGAAAATTACCATATAAGCTTTCATGTTCCGTAGTGTTCACATTTAGAATAGAAATGTCAGTTTACCTTGGAAACAAACTTCTTATTTTGAATTTTTAGTAAATTATTCTGAAGTACCCTTTTAAAAGTATAGTTCAGTAATTCTCTTTTTAATACAATGCTATGTGCCAGGCACTCTACAAGTACTTTACCTGGATTATTTCATGTAATTCTCGTTAAACAATCAATGGAGTAGATACTTTTCTAAGTGTAAAGAAGGAATAACTGAGATTTAGAGAAGTTAGCTAACATACCCAGTATTGAATAGTTGATAGGAGGTAGATCAAGATTCGGAAAAGCACATACTTAGAACCACACTACCAGACTACCTCTCACTTTGAGAGAAGCCTGCTTATAAAATATTTTAATATATAAATATATAATATTATAAAGCAGTTATATTTACATATTTTTAAATTTTCTGTCAGTCTCTCTGGTTATACTTTCACAGAACAGAAACCTTACATCAATAAACAAATACCTGTGTGCTTTCTTTTCTTCTGTAAGGAAAAATAGATTATTAAACTGCTGTTTTTAACACAGTGTCAAGGCTCACCCCATGGGAATGAGATCACATGGAACTGTTAGAGCATCACTTAGGACTTGGAGGGTAACTTATGCTAGGCTACAGTTAAAAGCCCATCTGGCGAATGTCTTAGAATAATGTTGTCATTGCCACCAGCGTCTTTTTAAGATTTTTTTTTTTTAGTTATTCTGGGCCTGTGGTGCATGCTTTTGAGTAGCCTTAATTATGGTTACTACAAATAGAAGTCAGTGAGCCAATTTTGAATAAAATCAAATGGTATTTTTAAGTAAAAGTTGTTCTATAAAGTAACAAAACTGATTTTCTTGAATGTATTGATGTGGTCTGTTTCTAAAGGACTGTCAAAAATGTTTGAATGATTTCTGGGTTTTCACGGAAGGAAAGGAGTATGATTTTTAAGAATCAGGTCAGCGTGTCATGTTGATCTTGAGTAGGGAGCTATAAATGAGAAGTTTCAGAACCCTGGTGCGGTGACAAGTCTGCTTCCTTGTTTCTTGCTTGTTACTGACATGTTTGCCAAAAACTTAGAATATTTCCCCTATGACTTGCAGTGTTCTGAATGGATAAAAATCAAAAGGAGGGCAAAAGAATTTAGATCTTTAACCTTATTGTTCTTCTCTTGTGTTAAAAGATAACTTAGTGCTTAGAAAAATAACTATAAATATTAGTTAAAATGACTACAGACATCAATTGATTTCACTTTTTCAAGTTTATACATCATTCCTTTATAGTATTATTTCTCAAAGATGGTCAGCAAAACTGCAGATTCACCCAGGTAAGGTGTCTATAGTGCAGTTTGCTGAGGGCTATCAAAGCCCCACTCCCTGCGTTGGGTTGGCCTGGAGTAGAGCCCAGGAATCTGCTTTTCAAACAGGCAACCAAGGCCTTCTTAAGTATACAGATCATTGGTTCTGTTATAGGCAGCATAGTTTTCAGGCATTAGGATCAGAAATTTGGTTTGAATTCTAGGTCTTTGGTTAAGTTTTTTGCTTTGCTTTTTTTAAACTTTCAGCTTTAATTTCCTCATTTGTAAATATCTACTTGACCGTGTTCTCTTTCCCTAACAACCTCAAAGTATCCAGTAATAATAGTCAAACTTTCTGCTTTTAATTTATTAATTAATAAGACCAGGTTATTTTGGTAAGTACTCTAAAATAATTTCCTTTGGCATAGGTATTTTTAAACATAATTACATTGTTTTAACAATTAAAAGTTATACACCATTGTTAACATGTTGTACAAATGAGTTTTATTTCCATGTATGTATTTAAGTCCTACTGTAAGCAGTTTTAAGTAAGCTATCTTTGTGAGTAAGCTTTACATTTAAGATGTGAAAGTTAGCAGTGCTACTTATTAGATTTAAAAATGCTCTCTTTTTGCTTGTAGTATGACATTAAAGATTGGCTAAACTAGAACATGCCTCCAGATGAATGTTGTCCTTATTTAAGCATTTTAACCCCAGGAAGCCATGTTTTGAAAGAAGGTTGCAGTGATAGTAGTTTGCTTAATACAGTTTGAATCTTATAAAATGATTAGTTAGCTTACAGGTCACCTAAGGAAATGTACTTTTACTTTCTTATAACAAACCTGTTGTAAAAATTGTGCTTAATCAATTTCCTTGTAGTTTAATTCCCCAGGTTTTACTCAATGATTTGCTAATTGAGAACACAGTTGGATTTTGTTAAAATGTCACATAGTTCAGGATAAAGCATATACTGAAGGATAGCTCTAAAAGATACCTGAAGAGTATGTAGAGCAATGAAAATGTTACTGGGAAGAAAAAACTTGGGGATATTTAAGGTTTACCTGAGAATATAGACTGTATAACACCAAAAGTATTTCTCTACTCTCAAAGATGCAAAATAGCTAACTAGAATAGTCTGTCTTACATCTCTATTAGGGTAATAACTTGACTTCAGGTTCTGAGAACAGGAGGGCATGAAGTGTAATTAGAAAAAAAAGGACCCTAGCCTCATCTTTCCATATCTGTATGTAGGCTCATGGCACAGTCTAGATGGCATCAGCTTTGATACGTTCCTACGTCTGTGCTTCAGATTTTGAGGGATATCTTGAGCCCTGTTTTAGATTTTTTTAAGCTTCTAGCACTTTCCAAAATATTTCATGCAGTCTCCTGCAGTCTTCCTCAGTGCCAATGCTGGAAGAAGTCAGTGCTTGGACCAATTGTAGTGCTTATCTTCAGCCCTTTGACGCCATGGGAGGCAGGGAATGCTGTGTTAGAGATTGCTTTTTAAGAACACCAAAAACATAATCTTTAAAGTACCTTTTTCTTATCTCTGTATAGAGTTCTTCATTTCCCACTTAAGTGTCCTAAAACACAGTGGTCATAGTTAATTACATTTTTTCAATACATTTTTTCAAGAGCTTTAATTATATAAAAGATTTTTTTATTTAATGAGTTGCATGTTTCCAAACATCTGTCAGCCTGTTACATCCCAAACACACCAAAGTTTGAACATGGTACCTGCTTCTTAATGAAAACTGGTATTTTACAGTGTAAGTTGTGATAGAAGTATGCACACCTACCTTTCAGAATACCTTAAGTTCTGAAAATATAAGGTAGAAAAGATAATTCTGTATTCCTGACGGAGGAAAATGCTAGGATACCGGGATAAGGAGATAGGAAATATGGCATTACCTGAGGGTAGACTAGTATGGGTGGAGTGTAGAAGATACATGGTGAGTAATAAACCAAACTAAAGGTGAATAAAGATTTCCAGTTAAATGTGGCAGATTAAGATGCATGTTTGTCTCCACTCCTTAAACCCTCCTAGAAGACAGTAAAAGAATAAAGGCATAAACCCCTGAGGACAAAAAAATATGTGGTAGAAGTAAGACACAGAAGAGAAAACCGCAAACTTTTGAAAGGTAAGAAGCTAATGGGTAAACGATGCCTAACTTAGCAGGCCATAAAGAGCTGAAACCTGAGTATAAGCCAACAACAAGCAAGTGCACTGTGTTGAAGAGCCTTAGGAAGGTTCGGATCTTGGATATACCAGGTACTTGGGAGGTAGGCATATCCATGGGGTGACAAAGTGTTGGACACAAGCGATGAGCACACACACACACATATGGAAAAAACTGAGAACAAAAAGATTTATTTATATGAAAGAGCATTTTAATCACTTCTACCACATTCAAGGCTTAAGTCAAGAAAGAGGAAAACATGGTATTTGGGAAATAGGATCAACACAGGAAGTAATGATAGTAGATCCCAGTGTGATATCAATGAAGAGCAAGCTGTCCAGATAAGAATAGGACAGAGGTAATCTAGAAAATGTTTTGCAACCCAGAAGATTAGTAGAATACCTGATATGTCTGAACACAGTGGAGTTTTAACAGCTGTGGCAGAATGGGGGTCATTAATGGATTAGAGAAGGAAATGACAACCCATTCCAGTGTTCTTGCTTGGAGAATCCCAGGGACGAGGGAGCCTGGTGGGCTGCTGTCTATGGGGTCGCACAGAGTTAGACACGACTGAAGTGACTTAGCAGCAGCAGCAGAGCCAGGTGATCAGTTTGTCATGCCTCTGCTTCTTTCCAAATAAGCTCTCTACCTTGTCTGTGAAATGGGGATAGAATAATATCTATCTCTGTCCTAAGAGGTAAATAATGTTAACACTTAACAGCAGTGCCTTGTGTTAGTAAAGTATAAGAAAGAGGAGGATGGAGGCAAATAAGCTGTACATGAGGGGAGGATAGAATAAGTTTGAAGTAAAAAGCAATGTAAGCATGTTGCTTAAATGTAAATGTGGAGGTGAACAAAAATAGCTAAAAGTTAAACAGTTGCATCTGGAGAATAGAAATCAGAAGTGTAGTGGGCTGGAACCAGAGGCTGCTTGTCCTCATTGTAAACCTTGGGTGTTAACTTTGAGTTTCGTACACCTGTGGGAAAACTTAAAAAAAAAAGTGGGAAGATCCTTTTGCCTAAACTTGAAGCACAAAGCATTTTACTTTTTATTGTAGAAATCTTTAAACTTATGCAGAGGTTGAGAGAAAGTATACTGAACTCATCACCTATCTTAACTCATTTTGACCTCCTGGCCAATCTTGTTCAGTCCCTGCCAGCATCCCCAGGTACCACCACTGGATTATTTTGGAGCAAGTCCCCAATTTTAAATGTTTTCAACCAAAAAAAGCCTTAGCAGCTATGGTGGGCATACTGCTCAGATCTTCAAGACAGAACTTGTTGACCTACAGGGAATGATTGAGTTAACTGACAACTTTTAATCACAGCACTTTTGAGATCTGTTACAGTGTTTGAGCCAAGGCCACACTCTTTCCTGGTTCATCTTGTTGTTGACATCTTAAGAGCATTCAACTGAGAAAATAGCTAAATGGATTCTTTTTAAAGTGTGCAGAAGACAGCTAATATCAAGCCAGAGATTTACTACTTTTTGAAAGGTCGGTGTGTGGTTGACCTTTGGCTGTTGTTGGGGAGCTAACTTTCAGGAGGATTCTCATTCCTTGATAAAAATGGTTGACTGCATAAGCTCAACAAAAGAAATATGGATTATGCTGAATACCTGCTTCTGAGAGTCTGGAATTTTGGTTTGTACTAGGCATTGAATGCTGATGTGATCAATTCCTAATAAAACTCTTGAGCATTCTGTACTGCACATCCTTGGTAGACAACATTATAACACATATCTTGTCAGAATTTGTTGCTGAAGGAATTAAGCATACTTTGTGTGACTACTGGGAATGGACTGCTTGAGCTTGTACCTGGTTTCCTCTGGACTTGACCTTATGTTTTTTTTTCCTTTGCTGAATTTGCTTTGTATCCTTTCATTATAGTAAGTCATAGCCATGGGAAGAACTGTGTGCTCTTCTGTGAGAATGAGACCTGTGAGTTCCCCCAGCAAATCACTGAACCTGACGCGGGGACCCCAGCATGTTTAAAAAAAAAAACAAAATCACACCTGAAATTTACAATGATTCCTTAAAATCAAATGACCAGTCAATGTTCAGACTTATTTGTTTTTAAAATATATTCTTAGAATGTACAGATAAGGATAAAATTTTCATTCATTGCATGTAGTTGCTAGGTTAAGTCTCAACCTGCAGATCCCCTCAGCTTTATTCAGTTTTCCCACAGTTGGGACTTAACTGATTACATTTCTGTTAATATTAGTTTCCTGAAAGATTATACAGTCGTCCCTTGGTATCCAAAGGGCATTGGTTCCAGGACCCCGGTGCATACCAAAATCCATAGATGCTCAAATTTCTAAAAAAAAAAAAAAAAATGACTTTTTGGGGTATAACCTATACACATCCTCTTATTTAAATCATGTCTAGATTACATGTAAGACCTAATACAATGTAGATATTCTGCAAATAGTTGTAAATACTATATAGTAAAAGGGCTCAGTTGTGTCTGACTTTTTGTGACCCTTTGGACTATATGCCACCAGGCTCCTCTGTCCATGGAATTCTCCAGGCCAGAATACTGGAGTGGGTAGCCGTTCCCTTCTCCAGGGGATCTTCCCAACCCAGGGATCGAACTCACATGTCCTGCATTGCAGGCAGATTCTTTACTGTCTGAGCCACCAGGGAAGCCCATATACAATGTAAATTCTGCATTGGGACTTCCCTGATGGTCCAGTGGTTAAGACTCTGAGCTCCCAATGGAGGGAGTAGGTTTGATCCCTGGTTGGGGAACTAAGATCCCACGTGCTGTGTGTCCAGTAAATAAAACATTTGAAAAAAAAAATGCTGTATAAATAGTTGTTGGAACCTGGCAAATTGAACTTCTTTTTGGAACTTTCTGGAATTTTTTTCTCGTTATTTTCCAACAGTGATTGGTTGACTCTATGGATGCAGAACCATCCATATATTTACCTGTTGCATGACATTGAGAAATGTATAATACCTGCTTCCCCTTTCTTTTTTTGTGGCAAGATTTGGGTATTGTTAGTCTGATAAATCCATTGTGAAATTTGCTGCCAGCTTTTAATGGTTTTAGTAGCCATTAACCTTTACCTTCCCAGGTGGTGCAGTGGAAGAGAGTCTGCCTGCCAATGCAGGAGATGCAGGTTTGATCACTGGGCCAGGAAAGACCCCCTGGGAGTAGGAAATGGCAACCTACTCCAGTATTCTTGCCTGGAAATTTCCATGGACAGAGGAACCTGGGGGGCTGTAGTTCATCGGGTCACAAAGAGTTGGACACGACTGAGTGACTGAGCACCCACACAACCTTTACCTATAGTTGCTATATAATGAAATGTAGGTAACAATGGTAATATTTCTCTTTCTTCGTTTGTTAGCTATATAGCTCTTTCATAAAGAACTTTCCTTAACAGTTGATTCATATACAAATGATAGAATACACTATCAATTGTTGAACTTTTTCAGTGTTCAGAGTGAGTAAATTCTCTAGCATCCTCCAAAGGATCCTCCAGGGTCAGTGAGATTTTTACTAAGTATCATGTGAACTAATGGATTTTAATACTTGCTTTAATCTAACTCAGCTCTTTGTGGTGCCCAAGTTGTCTCATCTCTGGCCTGTGGAAGCTCCTTCAAGTTGAACCTGACTTAATGAGGATTTCTTTACACTCAGGTACAACAGGATGTCCCAAGGTCTCCTATTTCCTGCCCAGGACTGGATTCAGCTATTTTTTTAAGGAGCTTTGGTTCTTTAGAGTGTATAGTCAGCTGTTCATTGATACTTGCTTTGATTGTGTTTCTAGGTCTTCACATTGGAAACAGCTAAGAAATGTTTGTATTGATACTTCCAGTTAATTTTAGAGTTGAAGGGCTGTCATTTAATCTTTTATTTTTTCTCTTACTTTGAGAATCATAGTTCTGATAATGTCAGCATTACCTTGCTTTATTCTACTCATATGATGGTTTCAGACTAATAGTGCTACTATTGGAAACAATATTAGTGAAAAGTTGGTGTATTTTTTACTTTGTACTTTGGAGTATAACTCCACTAGGAATATAGAGTTAATTTAGTGTATTTTCAAGTCACTTAAGAGTTTGTATTTAAGCCACTTTTTTCATTTTGCTTTTGATTTTTAGCGATTTATCACATTTTGTAAATTTATGATCAAACATTACATGGTTCTAAAGGAAAAACAATAAGTACATTAAGAAAAACAGTGTCCATCTTGGTTCCTTCTAGCCTATTTCTTATCTCTTTTTGTAGTAAATAGATGAGTTTTGGTTATCCTTTTATGTCAAAATATAAGTATATATAAGTATATATGTACATATATAAGTCAGTTGTGTCCGACTCTTTTGCAACCCCGTGGACTGTAGCCCACCAGGCTCCCTGTCCATGAGATTTTCCAGGCAAGAATACTGAAATGGGTTTCTATTTCCTCCGCCAGGGGATCTTCCCAACCCTGGGATCAAACTCGTGTCTCCCACATTGGCAGGTGGATTCTTTACCACAGAGCCACCTGGGAAGCTATTCTTCAGGTACAAATACTGGAATGGGTTGTCATGACCTCCTCCATGGGATTTTCCTGACCCAGGGATTCAACCCGAGTCTCCTGTATCTCCTGCATTGGCAGGCAGGTTCTTTACCACTAGCACGGCATGGGGAGCCCATGTACAAATATATTTATTTCAACACATACTTAATAGGTAGAAGATAAATATTGTTTGCATCTTGGTTTTTTGAGTTAATATATCTCCATATATATGTATCACTCCAGCAAATGTCATATTCTTTCCATTATATAATTGTATCATGTAGTAGGTAGTTTCCTATTGTGGACATTTGGTTATTTCTAGTCCTGCTGTTATAGATAGTTGCAGCCTTGTGTGTGTGTCTTTTCATGGGGTGTTTTGTTTCTTAATGTTTGGGATGGATTCCTAGAGTAGATAGAATTCCTGGATCAAAAGGTAAATACGTAGGCAGTTTTGCTGGATATTGCCAAATTCCCCTCTTCAAGGAGACCATACCAGTTTGTATTCCCATCAGCAGTGTTTGAGAATGCCTGTTTTACTACAGCCTATGAACACATTGTTACCAGGCTTCACAAAATGTTTTAAGTAGATCTGTGTTTTAGAGTCTTTGGCAAAAGTACGGTGGAGTCTAAGGAGTCTAAAACAGGGAGATGAATTGGCCTTGATAGCCTCAGAGAAATGCAGGCCTTTACTGAGCATATAGAGTTACATTAAAGAAGTGTTGACAGTATACGTAAGGAGGACTTAGTAATGATGGAGAAATTAGGGGTAACTTCAGTTTCTGGGAGTATGAAAAATAGTAAATATTGAGCATCAGCAGATTAGAGGGTGGGGGAATTTCTTGAATTTAAGGTGCTCCTGAAATACACGTTAGAGATGAGTTGGATATATAAATCTGAAGAGAAATCTGGGTTAGAATAGAGCATTTGAGTCATCCCCATGTGATGCTAAGATACGTGTAAATGAAGATGCTGAGGAAAAGAAGAAAAGTGATAATGGAGCCTGTTCTTGACTTTGGTAAAAATAGTTTCATGGGTCCTGTCTATGTCTTCTTACTTAGCAGCTGACTTAACATCTCTGGGTAGCATTAGGTTTTTTCATTTTCATGACTTTTGTACACTATACATAAAGACTGTGTATTCATATGTTCTACAATGTAATTCTGTTCTGAAGTCATACAAACTTAGTTTCAGGGCAAACATAGCTTAAATTCCTTTGATGTAGGGAATGGTTTATTTTGACTCATCTCCAGTAAGCACAATTTTATATATGATTTTAAAACTTTCGTTTAAAATATTTCCATTCTTGGTATCTAACTTTGGCAGTCATAGGCAAATGGAGAGTTCTTGCCAGTGAAATAGCCTTTTTTCTCTATATTAATCACACAGGAGTATATGATAATGTCAGGATGTAAAAATCATGTTACAGCTGAGAAAAGGATCTCATAGAATAGTTTTCTATCATTTATGGCCTTAAGAATATTGAGTCAGGAAACACATTCACTACTTTAGAATTAGAAAAGCCCTAAAATAGCTAGTTAAAAGTCTTCACCATTTTAGTTTTCAAAACAACCATATGGGCTAGTTAATTAACCATTAGGTATGTTTTACACATGAGAGATAGTCATGTGTAAACTAAACACAGGTAAAACTAAAACAGCGAAGTTTGGTAACTTTCCCAAGGATACACAGTAGTAGGAAGCTAAAATGGAATTTAAACCCAGACTGGTTGAAAATAGAACATATTTTGAGTGAAAAGACAGGATGATAAAGGATTCAAAACCTTATGTAAGTTGAAGGAAATTCATTTATAATGCTTTATACGTAAAGGGTGGCAGGGTGACCAACTTAGACTATCAGGGATTAGGTCTTTAGTGGAGATGGTGTGTAGATTTCTTCTTGCACTTAAGCTGTGGAACTCATTGTGTTTATCTTTGGTCCAGTATCAAGTATATTCTGTTTCCTATGTCAGAGCTATGTGAAAACAAAGTGACTTCTTTTAGAGTTAGAGCTGCCCTCTTCTTACTTTCCAAGCAGAGGTTGCTCGGAGGCTTGTGGGAAAAGGGCATTGTAGCACTGAGGGTGAATGGACCAGATCCTTTTTAAGGCCCCTTGTGAGTCTGAGAGTATTTTTTCTTCTCTGCTTAACTAAAATTTGAAGAAGTTTGATTAAACTGAGTGATTAACTAAAATCCCACCAGGATTAATATCCATTTATTATAAATAAGTTAGACATACTGTGAGAGTCCTAGGCCTGCATAGTACTTATTTGATTTGGAAGAACCGAGACAAGCTGCTAGAGCTGCTTCCAACTTCAGGCTCACTTACGTTTTGAGTAGGCCACTCAATTAGTTAAGGGTTAATGGTCTCTTGCCTTAGGTACTACCTTGTTAATGCCGTCACAAAATGCTGTGGTATTTAACTATTCTTGTGTTTCTGTATAGCACAGTCAGAGAAGGCGATGGCACCCTACTTTAGTACTCTTGCCTGAAAAATCCCATGGATGGAGGAGCCTGGTAGGCTGCAGTCCATGGGGTCATGAAGAGTCAGACAAGACTGAGCGACTTCACTTTCACTTTTCACTTACATGCATTAGAGAAGGAAATGGCAACCCACTCCAGTGTTTTTGCCTGGAGAATGCCAAGGACAGAGGAGCCTGGTGGGCTGCTGTCTATGGTGTTGCACAGAGTTGGACATGACTGAAGTGACTTAGCAGCATATAGAACAGTAGCTTATCAAACTTGAGTATGCTTGAGAATTGCTGAGAGGATTTGTGAAAATAGACCACTGGGCCTCACTCCCAGGGTTTGAGTCAGATCAGAAGTGGAGTTAGGAGTTTGCATTTATAGCATGTTCCCAAATGGAACCACTGCTTTGAGAACCACTGCTATAGTAGTTTGATCTACCCCAGGAGATTGAGTTTTCAAGAGCAGGAACCAGAAATTACTTGTTTCCTTATCCCTTTACTAGCAAGCAATACATAAAGACAACAGATCTTACTAATGTTATAGAAACCACTGTGGACTGTTACATTGCTATTTTTGCCTGTGGATACCAGACGTTAGGCCCCAGATTGAGGAACCTTTTAAGTTCAGGTCAGGTTCAGGTTTGTTAAACCTTTAGAAATTCAAGTAAGATCAAGATTCTACTGGAATTCTTTCTCATGAGCTTCTCAGGTGGTGCTAGAGGTAAAGAACCTGCCTGCCAGTGCAGGAGACTTTAGAGACGTGGGTTCGATCCCTGGGTCAGGCAGATCCCTGGAGGAGGGCATGTCTCTCCAAGATTCTTGCGTGGAGAATCCCATGGACAGAGGAGCCTGATGGGCTACAGTCTAGAGGGTCGCACAGAGTCAGACATGACTGAAGCAACTTAGCATTCACATATATTCTTATTATGCATAAAGCAAATGGCAGAGCTGGATAAACTAGTTCCAAGTTCAGAAAGAGATCAGCATCTAGTCTTACTAAAGTAATTTTTAAATGTGGGTTAAGAAAATGTAGAAAAGAAGAACTTGGTTTTTTTACCTACCTCTACTCATCATTTCCCATCACCTCCCTCCCCAAGCTAGTTAAGAATGACAGATTTTAACAAGACTTGTTTATTTTGGCATTTAAAATCAGAAATAAATATCATTTACTTAGGTGCCATTAAGAATAAAATTATTAGGCTTTTATACATATTGCATATAATTTCAGTCTTCCATGCTGATAATCATAATCATAAGCAGTGTTCTGTGATTCTTTCTCCTCAGATATCCGGAAAGTGGTACTGTAGAAATAAATGTCAAGGATCTTCGACCACGAGCTAGAACCACTTTGAGATGGAATGAACTAAATGTTGGTGATGTGGTAATGGTTAATTACAATGTAGAAAGTCCTAGTAATAGAGGATTTTGGTTTGATGCAGAAATCACTACATTGAAGACAATCTCAAGGACCAAAAAAGACTTCGTGTGACTGTTTTCTTGGGGTAAGATTCTCTTCACTGATGCCATTTAATTACTGAATTAAGAAATGTAATTTTTAAGTGTTAAGCACATGTTCTTTAATTAAAAAAAAAAGATGGAATCCATGAAGGATGGAAATTTCCATACTAGAGGAAAACTTTTTAATAAATTTCTTGAATTTTTTATTAAGAATGACCCTTCAATCTCCATTGCTACTTTAAGGCTGGAGGTATTATTTGAAAGCACCTTGAAAACAATTGAACATGTTATTAGAGAAATTTTTGTTTACTGTACAAGATTCTGCTAGGCTAAACCAATAATATACAGACATGTTTCAATAGCTATGTTTGCTGTGAAGATCTATTGATAGAATAGAAATGAATGTCTACCTAGCCAGCTGTCTGCTGGACTTGAAAGACTAGCAAAAATTTTTCCTTTATAATAATTTTATTTAACTCAGAAACTTAAAACCACCTTTGAAAAGAATTCAAAACATAAAATATCACCCAAGATTTCATATCACTCAGATACTTCCATTGTTAATTCTTTAAGAAATACTTTAGATGTTTCCTTCAAGTGATTCAAGTACTATGCATTGTTTCAAAGCTACCTTTTTATACTTGGAAAAATGTTGTCAACACTATTTTGTGTTCAGTTCTTCTGAATAAAATGTATTTGAGAAATAGTCACTAATTTACTTTTTTAAAAAACAGTCTGCTAAAATATTTCCAAGTCTTTATCATGATGCTTAAGTAAAAACCTTGTGTATGCACTTTTGTGCATTTTTGTTTAGAATGAATTCTTATAAGTATATTTGTTGTGTTGAGCATTGTGTATACTAGAATGACCCTGACAGTTTTCTTTTACTTAAGAGAAGCAGCCCAACTAACATACTTGTTAAGTTCTCTTGATTATGCATTGTACGTATATATAAGGGATACATATATATCTAGTTTAACATTGAGGTGACAAATCTAAGCATCTGCTTATAATGAGTAATATAATGCAGAGGCTGGTAAACTTGGCTCATTGGCTACCTGTTTTATGAAAAGAAATTTTTATTGGAACACAGCAGTGCCCATTTAGGTTTTAGCTAAAACTGGCTTTTTTTTGTCTGTGTACTCAACAGCATTATTGAGTGGCTGCAAACAGAATTTTAAACTACTTACTCTCTGACCCTTCATGGAAAAAGTCTGCTGACTCCTAAGATAAAAAGATTGTGAACTTTTATTTTAGAACTTTGTGCAAACACAAACGTGATTCTTTTGTCAGGCTAAGTATGTAATAACTCAATTAACAGATTTCTAAGTAGCTTGAAATTCTGACATGGATACAAATCATGAAGGAAAGGAGAAAGCATCTATATAAATTAGTTATATAGAGATTCTTATAATGTACGTAGGTGTAGAAAGTGAAAAAAAAAGCATGTATACACAGCAGTACTCGTAACATTGAGCTAAAAACGCTTGCTATTTAAAATGTTTTCCTGAGTAATTCTGAGGTACAGTTAAAGAGTGGAGCACTCTGGCTTTAGAGACTAGAGATTGAGTGGAAATTATAGACAGGCAAATACTGACTCATGAGAAAATGGTGGTATTTGAGGGCTGTCCCAAAATAAAACACACTGTCCTATAATGGCTTATGTTTGCTGTCATTTAGGTTTTCACTACACTTGTTAAGGATACAGGAGCCAAAAAAGGAGTCACTTTGGCTTGTGGACGGGAATTTTTTTTTCATTGTTAAAAATCTTTCCCCTTCACTGGAAAGAGTTTGGTGCTGTTACAGACAGTGCTTCCATGACATTATACTTCTGTCCTGGTGCTTATGTGTGTTAGTTTCTGTTGGGTGAGTCTTGTCTAGAAATAGAATCACTTGATTGTAGAACTTGTGCATCTCTAACTTTAGTAGATAGAACCGAATATTTAAGTGGTTGTACCAGATTCCATTTCGACCATAGTGAGTTCAAATTGCTCTGCATTCTTTTTTTTTTTTTTAATTAATTTTTATTTTTTAGTTTGTTTTGCTTTACAATACTGTATTTGTTTGCTTTACATTGACATGAATCAGCCACGAGTATACATGAACTCCCAATCCTGACCCCCGCCTCCCACCCCACACCTTCTCTCTGGATTATCCCCGTGCATCAGTCCCAAGCATCCTGCATCCTGCATCAAACCTGGACTGGCAATTCGTTTCGCTTGTGATATCATACATGTTACACTGCCACTCTGCCAACTCATCCCACCCTCTCCCTCTTCCAGAGAGTCCAAAAGGCCGTTCTATACATCTGTGTCTCTTTTGCTGTCTTGCGTACAGGTTTATCATTACCATCATTCTAAATTCCATATATATGTGTAAGTATACTGTATTGGTGTTTTTCTTTCTGGCTTACTTCACTCTGTATAATCGGCTCCAGCGTCATCCACCTCATTAGAACTGATTCAAATGTATTCTTTTTAATAGCTGAGTAATACTCCATTGTGTATATGTACCACAGCTTTCTTATCCATTCATCTGCTG
>SJXQ01011665.1:0-50895 GCA_006408695.1 Aepyceros melampus
ATGATCCAGCGGATGTTGGCAATTTGATCTCTGCTTCCTCTGCCTTTTCTAAAACCAGCTTGAACATCAGGGAGTTCACGGTTCACGTATTGCTGAAGTCTGGCTTGGAGAATTTTGAGCATTACTTTACTAGCATGTGAGATGAGTGCAATTGTGCGGTAGTTGGAGCATTCTTTGGCATTGCCTTTCTTTGGAATTGGGATGCAAACTGACCTTTTCCAGTCCTGTGGCCACTGCTGAGTTTTCCAAATTTGCTGGCAAAATGAGTGTAGCACTTTCACAGCATCATCTTTCAGGATGCTGCCCCTGACCTCAGACGTCGGGTAGCTCTCGGCTGGAGAAGCCACCTCGCCCCTGAGGCCAGGAGCTACAGCTGAGAGGAGACACCCATGCCCAAGGCCAGGGCCGGAGGCCGGGAGGAGCAACCCGAGGAGTGGTGGCTGGGCAGGCACAGGAGGGCCTAGAGGAGCTATCCTACATTGAAGGTCAGGAACGGTCGCAGTAAGGAGATATCCCTCGTCAAAGGTAAGGTGCAGTGGCTGTGCTTTGCTGGAGCAGCCGTGAAGAGATACCCCACGCCCAAGGTAAGAGAAACCCAAGATGGTAGGTGTTGCAAGAGGGAATCAGAGGGCAGACACACTGAAACCATACTCACAGAAAACTAGTCAATCTAATCACACTAGGACCACACCCTTTTCTAACTCAATAAAACCAAGCCATGCCTGCGGAGCAACCCAAGATGGGTGGGTCATGGTGGAGAGATCTGACAGAATGTGGTCCACTAAAGAAGGGAATGGCAAGCCACTTCAGTATTCTTGCCTTGAGAACCCCATAAACAGTATGAAAATAAAATATAGCATATAGCAAAGCAGTGTGTTAATCATGATCACAATTATGTTTGAACATTGTTTACAGTACATATGTTTAAATGTGAATGCATAGGTAAAGGGTTAGAATGTTGTTCCGTTTCTCAGTCGTGTCCTACTCTTTGTGACCCCATGGACTGCAGCGTGCCAGGCTTCCCTGTCCTTTACCATCTCCTGGACCTTGCTGAAACTTATGTCCATTGAGCTGGTGATGCCATCCGACTATCTCATCCTCTGTCATCCCCTTCTCCTCCTGCCTTCAATCTTTCCCAGGATCAGGGTCTTTTCTAATGATTCAGCTCTTCTGATCAGGTGGCCACATATTGAAGCTTCAGCTTCGTATCAGCCCTTCCAGTTAAATTCAGGGTTGATTTCCTTTAGGACTGACTGGGTTGATCTCCTTGCAGTCCAAGAGACTCTCAAGAGTCTCTCCAAAACCACAATTCAAAAGCATCAATGGTATACATCAATTTTTAAAAAGTTTTTGTTGGAGTATAGTTGATTTACAATGTTGAGTTGATTTCAGGTGCATAGCAACTTGAATCAGTTACACATATACATATATCCACTCTTTTTAGGTTCTTTTCACGTATAGGCCATCACAGAGTGTTGAGTTCCCTATGCTGTACAGTAGGTCATTATTAGTTACCTATTTTTATATAGTAGTGTGTATGTGTCAATCCAAATCTCCCAATTTACCTTTCCTCTCTTCTCATCAAATTTTTAACAATGTTTCACTCTGAATAGGAATTGAATTGGGAGTGGGGATGGAAAACTGCAGTGAATATTTTTCACCAATGAAATAGCTGTACAATATTTGTAACATTAAAAGTAAGAAATATTTTCCTACTTTCAAAAAATAATTCTACCAATGAAAAACATTGTGTATTAAATAAATCATTATACATACATGCATACATAATCACAAAACTCCTATCTGACAGACAGTTTCTACAAAACCACCGATAAAGTCAATGAATTAGTAGGGTATGTCAGAATTACAGAAGAAGATCTTTTTAAAGACGTTTTCTTTAGGATAATAATTCATAGAAAACATGTGCAAAACATCATCACAAGATGGTCAAAACCGAAATCAGATTGATTATATTTTTTGCAGCCAAAGATGGAGAAGCTCTATACAGTCAACAAAAACAAGACCAGGAACTGACTGTGGCTCAGATCATGAACACCTTATTGCCAAATTCAGACTTAAATTGAAGAAAGTAGGGAAAACCACTAGACCAGTCAGGTATGACCTAAATCAAATTCCTTATGATTATGCAGTGGAAGTGAGAAATAGATTTAAGGGACTAGATCTGATAGATAGAGTGCTTGATGAACTATGGACTGAGGTTCGTGACTTGTACAGGAGACAGGGATCAAGACCATCCCCATGGAAAAGAAATGCAGAAAAGCAAAATAGCTGTCTAAAGAGGCCTTACAAATAGCTGTGAAAAGAAGAAAAGTAAAAAGCAAAGGAGAAAAGGAAAGATACAAGCATCTGAATGCAGAGGTCCAAAGAATAGCAAGGAGAGATAACAAAGGCATCCTCAGTCATCAGTGCAAAGAAATAGAGGAAAAGAACAGAATGGGAAAGACTAGAGAGCTCTTCAAGAAAATTAGAGACACCAAGGGAATATTTCATGCAAAGATGAGCTCAATACAGGACATAAGTGGAATGGACATAAGAGAAGCAGAAGATATTAATAAGACGTGGCAAGAATACACAGAACTGTACAAAAAAGGTCTTCATGACAAAGATAATCACAATGGTGTGATCACTCACCTAGAGCCAGACATCCTGGAATGTGGAGTCAAGTGGGCCTTAGAAAGCATCACTACGAACAAAGCTAGTGGAGGTGATGGAACTGAAGTTGAGCTATTTCAAATCCTGAAAGATGATGCTGTGAAAGTGCTACACTCAATATGCCAGAAAATTTAGAAAACTCAGCAGTGGCCACAGGACTGGAAAAGGTCAGTTTGCATTCCAATCCCCAAGAAAGGCAATGCCAAAGAATGCTCAAACTACCAAACAATTGCACTCATCTCACATGCTACTAAAGTAATGCTCAAAATTCTCCAAGCCAGGTTTCAACAATATGTGAACCATGAACTTCCAGATATTCAAGCTGGTTTTAGAAAAGGCAGAGGAACCAGAGATCAAATTGCCAACATCCGTTGGATCATGGAAAAAGCAAGAGAGTTCCAGAAAAACATCTATTTCTGCTTTATTGACTGTGCCAAAGCCTTTGACTGTGTGGATCACAGTAAACTGTGGAAAATTCTGAAAGAGATGGGAATACAAGACCACCTGATCTGCCTCTTGAGAAACCTGTATGCAGGTCAGGAAGCAATAGAACTGGACATGGAACAACAGACTGGTCCAAATAGGAAAAGGAGTACGTCAAGACTCTATATTGTCACCCTGCTTATTTAACTTACATGCAGAGTGCATCATGAGAAATGCTGGGCTGGAAGAAACACAAACTGGAATGAAGATTGCCAGGAGAAATATCAATCACCTCAGATATGCAGATAACACCACCCTTATGGCAGAAAATGAAGAGGAACTAAAAAGCCTCTTGATGAAAGTTAAAGAAAAGAGTGAAAAAGTTGGCTAAAACTCAACATTTAGAAATCGAAGATCATGGCATCTGGTCCCATCACTTCATGGGGAATAGATGGGAAAACAGTGGAAACAGTGTCAGACTTTATTTTGGGGGGCTCCAAAATCAGCACCAATGGTGATTGCAGCCACAATATTAAAAGATGCTTCCTCGTTGGAAGGAAAGTTATGACCAACCTAGATAGCATATTCAAAAGCAGAGACATTACTTTACCAACAAAGGTCTGTCTAGTCAAGGCTATGGTTTTTCCAGTAGTCATGTATGGATGTGAGAGATGGACTGTGAAGAAAGCTGAGCGCTGAAGAATTGATGCTTTTGAACTGTGATGTTGGAGAAGACTCTTGAGAGTCCCTTGGACTGCAAGGAGATCCAACCAGTCCATTCTGAAGGAAATCAGTCCTGGGTGTTCATTGGAAGGACTTATGCTAAAGCTGAAACTCCAGTACTTTGGCCATGTCATGTGAAGAGTTGACTCATTGGAAAAGACTTTGATGCTGGGAGGGATTAGGGGCAGGAGGAGAAGGGGACGACAGAGGATGAGATGCCTGGGTGGCATCACTGACTTGATGGACATGAGTTTGAGTGAACTCTGGGAGTTGGTGATAGACAGGGAGAGGCCTGGCATGCTGCAATTCATGGGGTCACAGAGTCGGACATGACTGAGTGACTGAACTGAACTGAACTGAATGATTTGTGAATGGTTGTAAATAAGATTCTTTGAAATTTAGAACCAATATGTAAATTATAAGAAAGATAAAATAAAATGTAGAATCTACATAAATATGGAAAAAATAAGAAAAATTTATCAGTGTACATTCAGAGTAAAGGAAAATGCATCCTTCAAATATAGAAAATGATATAATGGGACTATTTCAGTTTGAAAATAAGTATCTTTTAGTACCATCAGATTTTTTCCCCGACACAATGCAAATCAAAAAACTTTCTGGTATCAATTTGTTTTCACAAGGAGATTTTTTTCTCAGCTGTCAGTGAACACAAATATTTTGGTCTTCATGTCAGTTATATATATTCAGTAAAACTAATAAACTGGAGTTTATGTGTTTACATATATATCTAATTCTTATAAATTTTATTAATGTGAATTCATTCACAGGAGGTGAGAATACATGGGCTATAAAACATAATATATTGATATACAGACTGATAAGTAAATTATAATAATATCATTTACATGTAAATACTCACAGTTTACGTATTTTGTGGTGGCTTCCCTGGTGACTCAGATGGTAAACAATCTGCCTGCAATACAGGACACCTGGCTTCTATCTCTGGCTCAGGAAGATCCCCTGGAGAAGGGAATGACTACCCACTTCAGTATTCTTGCCTGGAGAATCCCATGGACAGAGGAGCCTGGTGGGCTACAGTCCATGGGGTCACAAAGGATCATATGTGACTGATTGACTAACACTTTCACAACATATATTTTGTAAGTACTGATACATGAATGAATTAAAATTAATTTCTTAATAATATTAGTATAAAAATATTAAAATATAAAATTTAGTATACTAAAATTACATTAGAAACCCAACTATCTTATTGTGGTCTTCTTGACTGCAAAATTTTTGTTTATACCATCATGCAACTTTTCTTCACAAATTTTATTATGGATTCTACTGTATATTAACCTATGTAGATATTTGTTAATAAAATAAAATAAGTTTAATTTCACTAGAAAATCTAGTGAGAGAAAGGACCATCAATGATTCACATTTAGAACATACCTGATACCATAGTATGTAATTAGAATTATTTCTTCTTCAAAAGCAATTTTTAGGTGGTCTAAATATTTGTTCGCAGCTTTTCTTTGCCTCTTAATTTTTTTTAATCAAGGTTTTATAAAAATAATTTTATTATTTGATCTTTTTTTTTTAATTTATGGCTTTGGTGGAAAGTTTGGTATGTTCATCATCATCATCATCCCAACTTTCTTCTAAATCTATTATTTTCTTCTAGTGCTTCTTTAGTTTCCCTTTTATATTTTAATAATTTTTGCATCCATGCTACGTCCCTTCAGTCATGTCTAACTCTTTGCTACCCTGTGGACTGTAGCCTGCTCGGCTCCTCTGTCTCTGGGATTCTCCAGGCAGTAATACTAGAGTGGGTTGCTAAGCCCTCTTTCCAGGGATCTTCCCGACCCAGGGATCCAGCACATGTCTCTTATGTCTCCTGCATTGGGAGGCAGGTTCTTTACCACTAGTGTCACCTTGGAAAGTGATTTTTTAAACTTTTCTTTGTTGGTCAATTTTTTTCCAATAGCTTTTTTTGGAATAAACTATTCTTTCACCAGTATTTTGAAACACTACTTTTTAATATACTAAATTATTTTATATGTGTTAATACTTATGTCTCCTATATTTGATTCAATTGCTCTGACAACATTTTAGCAGGTAATAGAATATTAAAGTTCAACTGTAAATGCTGCACCGCTCTTCTGTTTAACATATTAGATTCTCTTACATTCATTCAAGGAAAAGTTGCATCAAGCCACCTTCACCCACTAAAAAAAAAAAAAAGGAACCTAGATGTATAATAATTTGCTGAAATTGGAAAAAGCAAATCAAAGAAAGGTATTAGGATAGAGATTCAGAGAGCCTTGGTAACAGTTTTGATGCAAAGAATTAAAAACAATGTTTCACATTAAAATGTGGTGGTGTTGTCATCATTTCTCTGTTAGTGAAAAAGTGAAAGTGTTAATCACTGTCATGTTTAACTCTTTGTCATCCCAGGGACTTGGGCCTGCCAGGGTCCTCTGTCAATGGGATTCTCCAAGCAAGAATACTGGAGGGGGTTGCCATGCCTCCTCCGGGAGATCTTCCTGACTCACGGGTCGAACTCAGGTTTCTTGCATTGCAGGCAAATTCTTTATTGTCTGAGCCACCAAGGAAGCCCAATAAAAACCTTTTCCACCAAATGAAAAAAGATTATATGCTGTCCAGACAAATGATGACTGGTGAATCAAACCTTCTCTGCTTCTCCTCCTCCCCCAGGGTTCATATTGCCTACTTTGAAATGCTATCTTTTTAAGCAGACTTTAGTATTCTTGCTTGTTAAGTAATTATGGTATGATTCAATTGAATTAAATAAAAGTCATTAAAAATCTTTTTAAAAAAGAAAAGAAAAGAAACATCTTAAATTACTGAAGCTCACTGAAGGGGACGTAAACTCAACAAGAAATGGCCCACAAGGGGAATGTAAATACTTTCACTTCATAGTGTTTTATAAATAAGGTTTGTAAATTATATACATGTAACTCATAGTGGAACAAATGGCTGCTTAGCAGACTTGATGGATACCTGCAATACAAGAACTGAAAGAATATGATTTTCTTTGACTTGGGTATATTGGGAAGTCATTGTATATAAAATTGATTTCGTGCATGGCAACAGAAAGTGGAAAATGATAATGAGAGCAGTCAGTCTTCAACTAGGAGAAGAAGCTGTGTAGGATTTATGAGGACTTCAAGCAGGCAACAGGAATATCAGTGAGTGAAAACGAACTGTCTGCGGACTTTAGAAGTCACAGGAGGTTTTTGTAACAGCCTAGGTATAAAAACGCTGACTAAATCCAAGCTTCATCAGGGAGTGCAGGAGACCTAAGACTTATGGTTAGTATTATTAAAACTGTGTTAGCTGAACAGGAGAGATCAAGTCACCTGGTAGATTTTGGAGATGATCAAGAGAATGACTTCACACAAAAGCTGCACTAATGAGCCAAGCAAATCCACAAGAAACAAACTTTCAGGTCAGAAAATCCAGGGAAGTGGTCAAAATTAACTTGATGTCTAGACAAATAAAAAGAAAAAAAACACCAGCTAATTGGTTAGAGGAGGAAATTGCTGTAACTTACGATCTCAACAAGCGTAAGTAAGAGAGCCACAGAAGTATTTATTTCCAGGCTACAGGAACGATCTCTATGAACACTGACCTTAATCATTTCTATTTACCTAAACTGAAAAAATCCATCGGGAAACATCCCAACTCATAAAATCCAAAACAGCTTTTAGCTTGAGTAAGTACTGTGAGAGTCTTAATATAAAACTCACAAAAACAAATACAACAGTGTTGTCAACACCAGGCTCCTACTATTTTAGAGACCTTTAAAAAGGCTCCATTCTCATGGACAGTCAAAGCTTGATGAGTTTTCCCAATTCAAAGACTAACTAGCTAAACTTCTTGAGAACAGCTGAAAATTTTTGGAAATAACTTTTCTTTCTTCCTTCCTTCCTCCCTTCCTATCTTCCTTTCTTCTTCTCTCCCTCTCACCCTCCCTCCTTTCTTTCTTTCCTTCCTATTTTTTCCTTTATTTCTTTTTTGCCTCCAGAAATTTTACAAGTGATAGGAGAATTATACATGAAAATGGCTATATCAGAGTAGCCAGAAGAAATATTAGTAATATAATAAAGCTTGAAACAAATGATTTCCTTGACTTCTAAACACTCATTTAATAGCATGTGAATTTATACCTTAGTAAATTTACATTATAAGAAATATAACAAATAAACAATCACTGTTAACATCTTATACCATAACATCAAAGATTTATGGTGATATGCTAGGGTTATTTGGGCTTCCCAAGTGGTGCTAGTGGTAAAGAAGAGCCAAGACTGGAGACAAAAGAGGCGTGGTTCCATCCCTGGATTGGGAAGATCCCCTGGAGGAGAAAATGGCAACCCAATCCAGTATTCTTGCCTGGAGCAACCCGTGGACAGAAGAGCCTGCAGGCTGCTGTCCATAGGGTCACAAACAGTTGGACATGACTGAAGCGACTTAGCATACACAAATATTAGGGTTATTTATTCACATATCTTGGGCCTTCCTGGTGGCTCAGACAGTACAAAATCCACTGCAATGCAGAAGACATAGGTTTGAGCCCTGGGTTGGGAAGTTCTTCTGGAGAAAGGAATGGCAACCCACTTCAGTATTCTTGCCTGAAGAATCCCATGGACAGAGCATCCGGGTGGGTTATAGTCCATGGGGTCGCAAGGAGTTAGACACACACACACACACTTTCTAAGTAGACTAGGGACCAGGTGGTGATGGATTCATTCAGTCATTGAACAAATATTTATTGAAATTCTACTGTAGGAAGGGCTGTTCCAAACCCAGGGCATGCAAGAAGAAAACCACAAAAGCTTGACCTCAGGAACCAAAGCTAGAGGTTACTGAGAACAGAATCAGATCAAGAGATAAATACCAAGAGATAATAAAGATATAAGTAGGTAAGTGTTAGTCGCTCAGTCATGTCCAACTCTTTGCAACCACGTGGACTGTAGCCCGCCAGGCTCTGTCCATGGAATTCTCCAGGCAAGAATACTGGAGTGGGTTTCCATTTCCTCCTTTGACCCAGAGATTGAACCAGTGTCTTCTCCACTGCAGGCAGACTCTTTACCACTGAACCACTGAGGGAGTCCCACTTGACCACATCCCTTTAAATGTAATGAATAGTGTCCACAATATTATTAGAGTAGTTAAGGGGAAGGGCTACCCACTCCAGTATTCTTACTTGGAGAACTTCAGGGACAGAAGAGCCAGGCAGGCTACAGTCTATGGGTCACAAAGAGTCAGACATGACTGAGTGACTAACACTTTTTTTTTTTCAGTTATGGGGAAAGATAGTAAAGATGATCACAGAGCTGAATTATCATAAAACAAGGATGCTAAGTAATTTCTACAAATTGGCAATTCCTTCAGCAGAAAAATTTTTTTTGAATATTGCAATTAAGATATTAAACCTGATATGCTTTACTTTGAGTGAGCCTAGTAAGGAAACCAGTAACCTTCCCAGTTGTGAAAGAAAGTACATTTGGAAATGCATCACCAAGCAACCTTGATAAGAGGCACCATTCTTGTTCTTTTGGTCTCTGAAATGTAAGTTGAGGAGGAAAGGATTTCCCATTTTTAAAAGATGTTTATTTCTTTTTATTCAACTGTGAGTAATAATAGATTTGAAAAACAGAATAGTTCAAAATCATGTGAACAGTTCTCAGCTCCTTTAATAGTAGCCCCCCTCCCTCACTTTTGGAGACCAAAGTACACAAACAAACTTCTGAAGAAGAGAACTGCCTCAGAACCAAGCAGAGGATGTGTTCTGGTAAAAGCTAAACTGGAAACGCAGCACACCTGCTCGCAGCCAGTTCCCCCCTTCACATATCTCACACGGCCTCGCCATGTGAAGTCTCGTCCAAGTCAAACAAGTAGCGATTTTAAAGTAGCACCTAAAGAGGAACTCGGGCAAAGCTGGCCAGCAAAACCCCAGGCCCTAAACGTCCCTGCTGCACAGGCTTTATTTTCATTTCCTTGACCCATTTACCGAGAGTTGTTACTGATGGCGCGCTAGGCCTCCCCTGTACACAGCACACCAATAATAAACAGAGGCCAGCTGACACCCAGAGACACCTGCAGAACACTCACAGTGCAGGATTGTTCATCCAAGGGGGGGCGTTTGGACCAGGGGGTGGATGGGTAGCCATCCGCAGACTCAGTACACACACACACACACACACACTCACCCGAAAGAAGTTTACCAAGGACCCTCCTGAGGGCCTGCTGAACTGCCAAGAGAACTAACAGAAAAGCACCGCTGACTGTGGAGAGCAATGTGTGAAAAGGCCTCTGTGTGCAGTCATCCCCTTGTATCCCAAGCACTTGGACTTGCTGAAATTAGTTTTGCAAAAGTTTGGTAGAAATTGCATGCAAGCGTCTGCACAAAGACTGGAAGGCATGGAGCTTATTATTCCACTTTCTCGGGCTCCAACTCCTTATTTATTCATAAATTACATATTTGCCAATGAAAATACTTTGTTGAAGGTCTGATCAAGCAGGTGCCTTCAAGTAACCTGAAAAGCCTTCACTAACATTTGAAAACTTTTCAGAACTGGGTTTCTTGGATTGACAACAAAGGCCTTTTTTTTCTTATATGAATTCAAGTTTGAAATATTTTTCTAAATCAGAAAATATGATTTAAGTTGGTGATGAATCAATAGGAATATATGTAGTAACACTCATGATGTTATGAAAGAAATATTTCAAATATATTCAAATACAATAATTAACATCTTTAAGTAGCCTGCTTGGTATTTTAAATATTCAATACATTCAATGCTTTTAATTAATATGGAATCATGATAGGAGAAATAAATGAAAGCTGATTTTTGCAACTGTGTGGCTTCCAAAGCCTAAGATTCAATTCACTTACAATATTTTTGAACTGGATAAGCTTTATGAGAGGGCATAAGAATAGAAAATTATTGAATCAAAAGATATATTGATATCATAACATTACCGAGAGCCACATGAGAGAGACAGAGCATGGAAACTAGACTTCGAACCTCTAATACAAAATGCTCTTTCTAGAATATTGTACAGCCTATCCTGTGCTTATCTTATTTCAGTATTCATCAACGGAACAGTAATTTTCTATAAGAAAAATGAGTAAACAATTGTGTACTATCTTTAAAATTTAGAGATTCTAGCAAGTTGAAATCGTTTGGTTTTCTCTCATTTTTTTCTCATTAACGAAGTGCATCTGTCTGATGGTCTTTAAAATCACTTACATCAATCTTAGGAATATTCCAAACCATTCTTGGACAAGAGAGAACACACCAGCTGTGGTTTAAGCAGCAATGCAGCTGTAGAAAGTATGTGAGCAAAACCTGAAGCTGGATAAAAGCCAGTTTGCCTTAAAAAATTCCACCTGGACCTACTTAGCACCTCCTCCCTTACCCTAACCCTAAACACATGCCCTTGGACTCCACAGGGATAAGAATGAAACCTGGAGAGAGAAAGAGGCTTAGTCTTAGTTTGTGTTGGCAAGATTGTTCCAAGGCCCTTCTATTTCCTGCTTCCCATATACCTCTCCTTTCGCTCCAACAGACAATTGAAACTCAGTATAGCCAGTAGTCAGTCGCTGTACATATTAATAAATCAGAAACTGTAGCAATTCCTTCATATTGCCCTTTTATTGTTTTTATGAAAGAAATCCAAGGGATATACTGGACACCTTCTTTCATTGCATGTAACCAGAACAATTTAAATAATAAATTTATTTATTATTTGTACCACCTGGGCTGGTACAATGCTTATATATGTACATTATTTCAGCTATTAAAAAATTTCAAAAAACCCTTTCCATGTTCATATTTTTCTTAATGCTTATTCTTAAATAGATATACCACTTTTGTACATCTAGCAGCTGAAATATAGATCTTAAAGTTCCTTTAGAAGACTCAGGAAATTTATTATGCCTTTGTTTATTCATTCATTCATTTATTCAACAAATATTAGTTACTATAGCTTTCACTAACTTCATATATCTCTTTTGTGCCTGATGTATTATGCATAGATCATAACATTTAAACTTGCAGTAATGCATAAAGTAAGTACTATCATTATTCCCCTTTTCTAGATAAGGCAACTGAAGTTCAAAGAGGTTAAGTAACTTGTCCAAGGTTACCCTGCTAAGAAGTTATAGAATTAATACTTGAATAGAATCGCTTTCAAAAATGTTAATTATAGGATCTAGGCAATGGCACCCCACTCCAGTACTCTTGCCTGGAAAATCCCATGGGTGGAGGAGCCTGGTGGGCTGCAGTCCATGGGGTCGCTAAGAGTCAGACATGACTGAGCGACTTCACTTTCACTTCTCTTTCATGCATTGGAGAAGGAAATGGCAACCCACTCCAGTGTTCTTGCTTGGAGAATCCCAGGGACGGGGGAGCCTGGTGGGCTGCCGTCTATGGGGTCGCACAGAGTCGGACACGACTGAAGCGACTTAGCAGCAGCAGCAGCAGGCACCAAGTATATGAGGGTTCACTGTGTAATTCTCTCACCTTCTCTGCATGTTTCATAATAAAATGTCAGGAGTAAAATCACTTTTATTTTCATTTCCACGAAGCTCTCATTGATATGTCATATCGTGACTCATTTGATATTATTTGGAGCCACATTATGAACACTAATGCAAAATTAAGACACTCCCAGATAAACAAAGCTTAGGAAGTTCATTACCACTAGACCTGCCTGCAAAAAATGCTTAGGCATCCTGCAAGTTAAAATGAAAAGATGCTAGCCAGTAATTTGAAGCCATATGAAGAAATAAAAATCTCAGTAAGGGTAATCATAGACACTGGTGATAAAATCTTCACAAAATCCCATCAAACTGAATTCAGCAGCATATTAAAAGAATTATACATCATGAAAAACTGGGGCTATAAAATGCAAGGATAGTTTAACATATGAAAATCAATTAATATAATACACCATATTAACAGAATGGAGAGAGGGAAAGCTACATGATCATTTCAGTCAATGTAGAAAAAGCATTTGACAGAATTCAACATTCGTTCATTATAAAGAGATTTAACAAACCAAGAATGTATAGAAACAGTATCAACATGCTAAAATCCATATATGAAAAACCCATGTATGAACATCACAGTCAAGGTGAAAAATGGAAAGCTTTTCCTCTAATAACAGGAAAAAAGTAAGATTGCCCTCTCTCACCACTCTTATTCAGTACTGGAAATTCAACTGAGAACAATAATAAGAAATAAAAAGCACCCATATTGGAAAAGAGGAAATAAAATTATGTATGTTCACAGATAATATCTTATATGTAGAGAACCCTAAAGATTTCATTAAAAAACTCTTGAACTAATAAATTATTTTAGAAAAAGACAAGAGTCAAAGCACATTTCTATATACTAACATCAAACAATCTGAAAAAGAAGCTAAGAAAACAGTTTCATTTACAATAGCATCACAAAGAATAAAATACTCAGATATTAACTTAAGAAAGTAAAAAAAAAAAAAAAAAACTACACTGAAAACTGTAAAACAGTGCTAAAAGAAATTAGCCATAAGTAAGTAGAAGCACATTCCATGTTCATGGATTAGAAGATTTAATATTGTTAAAATGCCCATACTACTCAGAGTGATCTACAGGTATTATGCATCCTCATAAAAATTCCAATGAAGTTTTTGAAGAAATAGAAAAATCCATCCTAAAATTCATATGGAATCGCAAGGAACCTCACATAGCCAAAACAATATTGAAAAAGAGCAAAGCTGGAAAACTCTGATTTCAAAACTTACTACAAAACTCTAGTAATTAAAACAGAATAATACAAAAACAGACATATAGTTCAATGGAATGGAATAAACAGCCCAGAAATAAGCTTCACCTATAAGGTCAAATGATTTTCAACAAGAATGCCAAGACCATTCAATGGGGAAAAGGATAGTCTGTTCGGTAAATTGTACTGGTGAAATTGGATGTAGACATGCAAAAGAACAAAAGCAGACCCTTACCTACCACCATATACAAAAACCACCTCAAAACAGATTAAAAAGCTAAAAGCAAAAAGTGAAACTTTAAAACTCTCAGATGAAAACAGGACAAAAGCTTCATGACATTAGATCTGGTAGTGACTTTTTGGATGTGACCGTAAAGACACAGGCAACAAAAGAAAAAAATTAGATGAATTAGATTTCATGAAAATTTTAAAATTATGTATCATGAAAATTTAAAAATTTTGTTCATCAAAAGATTCTATCAACAGAATTTAAAAGGCAACCCACAGAATGAGAGGAAGTATTTGCAATTCATGTATTGAATAAGGGATTAATATCCAAAATATATAGAGAGCTCCTAAAACTAAACAACAAAACAAAAACAACCAGATTCAAAAATCAACAAAAGGATAGACATTTCTCCAAATGTCTATAAACACATTAAAAAACGCTCAACATTGCTAACCATTGCTGCTGCTAAGTCACTTCAGTCGTGTCCGACTCTGTGCGACCCCACAGACAGCAGCCCATGAGGCTCCCCCGTCCCTGGGATTCTCCAGGCAAGAACACTGGAGTGGGTTGCCATTTCCTTCTCCAATGCATGAAAGTGAAAAGTGAAAGGGAAGTCGCTCAGTCGTGTCAGACTCTTTTGCTAACCATTAGGGAGATACAAATCAAATCTTCAGGAGATACCACCTCACACAGTTAGGGCTTCCTTGGTGCCTCAGACGGTAAAGGGTCTGCCAGCAATTCGGGAGATCCGAGTTTGATCCCTGGGTGGGGCAGATCCCCTGGAGAAGGAAATGGCAACCCACTCCACTACTCTTGCCTGGAAAATTCCATAGACAGAGGAGCCTTGTAGGCTACAGTCCATGGGGTCGAAATGAGTCGGACATGACTGAGCAACTTCACTTCACTATAAAAAAAAAAAAAAAAAAACAAGAAAACAAATGCTGAGAAGGATGTAGTAAAATTGGAACCATGTGCACTGTTAATGGAAACTAAGTAGCATAGCTTCTGTAGAAAATAATATGTCCGTTCCTAAATTTTTTAAAAATAGAATTGCCACATGTGTATGTGCTCAGTCACTCAATCATGTTCGACTCTTTGTGACCCCATGGAGTGTAGCCCACCAGGCTTCACTGTCGGTGGAAATTTTGAGTCAAGAATACTGGAGTAGGTTGCCATTTCCTACTCCAGGGGACCTTCCAACCCAGGGTGAGCTCGAGTCTCCTGCATTGGCAAGCAGATTTTTTTAACACTGTGCCACCTAGGAAGCCCAATGATCTAGCAATGCCACTTCTGAAAATATACCAAAAAGAACAAGTAGAGTATCAGAGAAAATATATTTGTACACTCATGATCATAGCAGCATTTTTCACAACAGTTAAAATGTTGATGTAACCCAAGTATCCATTGATGTGTGAATGAATAAGTAAATATTGCATATATACATACATATATATATATATATATATAGCAACCCATTCCAGTACCTTTGCCTGGAAAACCCCACGGACAGAGGAGCCTGGTATGCTACAGTCCATGGGGTTGCAAAGAGTCAGACATGACTGAGTGACTTCACTTTCACTTTCACATATACAATGCAATATTATTATCCTTAAAAAGGTGGGAAATTCTGACATATATTACAACATGGATGAACTTTGAAGACATGCTTACTGAAATAATTCAATCACAAAGACAATATCATGTAAGTGCTTTTATATGAGGCACCTAGAGTAGTAAAAACCATAGAGATAGAAAGCATGGTGGTGATTCCCAGAGGCTGGAGGGAATAGCAAGTTGTTGTTTAATGGGTATAGAGTTTAAATTTTGCAAGATGAAAAGATTTCTGGAGATGGATGATGGCAATGGCTACATACCAATATGAATGTAACACCACTCTACTGTTCATGGGGTTCTCAAGGCAGGAATACTGGAATACAGAAATACTGGCAGGAATTCTCCAAGCCAGAATATGGGAGTGGGTAGCCTTTCCCTTCTCCAGGGGATCTTCCTGACCCAGGAATTGGACTGGGTTCTCCTGAATTGCAGGCAAATTCTTTACCAGTTGAGCTATCAGGGAAGCCTCTCAAGGAAAGAATACTGAGGTGGTTTGCCATCCCCTTCTCCAGTGGACCATGTTTTGTCAGAACTCTCCACCACGTCTGTCTTGGGTGGCCCTACGCTGCATGGCTCATAGTTTCATTGACTTAGACAAGCCTGTGGTCCATGTGATCAGTTAGATTAGTTTTATGTGATTGTGGTATACATTCTTCTGTGTGCCATCTGATTAATAAAGATAAGAGGCTTGTGGAAGCTTCCTGATGGGAAGGACTGGCTGTGGGGGAATCTGGGTCTTGCTCTGATAGGTGGGGCCATGCTCAGTAAGTCTTTAATCCAATTTTCTGTTGAAGGGTGGGGCTGTGTTCCCTCCTTACAGTTTGGCCTGAGGCCAAACTATGGTAAGGGTAAAGGTAATGGTGACCAACTTCAAAAGGGCTTATGCCGTGACTGTTGTGTTCAGTGCTCCTGACCCCAAGGCAGCCACTGTTCACCCACGCCTCTGCCAGAGACTCCTGGACACTCACAGGCAAGTTCAGCTCAGTCTCTTGAGGGGAGTCACTGCTCCTTTCTCCTGGGACCTGGTGTGCACAAGGTTTTGTTTGTGGCTTCCAGTTCCTGGGTTGTCTGCTCTGTAGCTCTGTGCTGGGGCTCATATGCCGCCCTCCCAGGTCTGCTGCAGCCAGAGCCCCTGTCCACGTGGCAGGTCCCTGCCGACCTATGCCTCCTCCACAGGAGACACTCAAACACACAAAGGCAAGTCAGGCTTAGCGTGGGGTCCCTGGGTTCTGGTCACACAAGCTTTTGTTTGAGCCCTCTGATAGTGCACAGGAATTTGGAATGTGAGGTCCATGAATCAAGGTAAACTGGAAGTGGTCAAAGAGGAGGTGGCGAGAGTGAACGTTGACATTTTAGGAATCGGTGAACTAAAATGGACCAGAATGGGTGAATTTAACTCAGATGACCATTATATCTACTTCTATGGGCAAGAATCCCTTAGAAAAATGGAATGGCCCTCATAGTCAACAGAAGTGTCTGAAATGCAGTACTTGTGTGCAATCTCAAAAATGACAGAATGATCTCTGTTGATTTCCAAGGCAAACCAGTCAATATCACAGTAATCCAAGCCTATGCCCCAACCACTAATGCTAAAGAAGTTGAAGTTGAATAGTTTTACGAAGACTTCCAAGACCGTCTAGAACTAACACCAAAAAAAAAAAAAAGTACTTTTCATCATAGGGGACTAGAATGGAAAAATAGGAAGTCAAGAGATACCTGGAATAACAGGCAAATTTGGCTGTGGAGTACAAAATGAAGCAAGGCAAAGGCTGACATAGTACCCCAATGTTTCTCAGCCTAGCTGCAAGTCAGAATCATCTTCAGAATTTTTAAAATCAAGGCATGTCTGGACTATACCCATGGATTAAACATATAGAGAGGTATCTGTATTTTTCTAAAACTTCTCAGAGTTGCCAGGGCTAAGAGCCACCATGATATATAGTTTATGGCAGTGTTTTTCAAAAAGGGAGAACAAGACTGCTGCCAATAGGAATTCAGGAGTACTTATAAAAAATGCAAATCCTAACTCTTCTCCCACGCTTCTAAGTAGAATCTCTTGGCACTGCATTTGGCAACTATTAGTATGTGGTTTTTATCTGCATTCATACTATAAAGATATTTTAATATAAAAACTATATCATTAATTTTCCAATATGTAATACTGACATTATATATTGAGAACATACCATTTTAGCATATAATAATTTTCTGTTCCTTTTTGTTTACTATTTAAAAATATAATACTCCATTTCCTATCACTCCCAAATCAATCACTACTGTGTTACAGAATGCAAACCTTTGGATCAGTAGGAACTGGTACTTCATAATGGTGTTCCAAATAATTCTGCATGTCAGAACCGTACCATTCCCATTCATAATAAATCCAGGCCATGGCAAGTTTACAGGAGCTGTTTCCAAACTAAGCTTCCACAGAAAACATGTGTCAGGTTTGTTTTTCTGTGTCAAAACAATGAGTGCAATATGAATGGATTTTCACTTCTCTGATGCTTCAAAATATTTGCTTAATGCTCATGGACTTTGAGTCTCCCCGAGAGTTGGCCCCCCATGTATCTATTAGGACTGTCAGATGTGGTCATGCAGGCTGTGTACTGCACAGTTCCAAGGGGCACCATGCTTATTATATGCAACATGGTGCCAGCTCTCAGAGGCTAATAATTAAATCCCAAAGGAATTTTTAAATTCTAAATTACCTTATTTTACTGTTTTCTATGATATCACATTGGGGAATATGTCCTTTACCTGAAATGATGCATGCACATTATTGACTAAAATAACTTGAAGGCACATTGGTATATAAAAGACAAGCAAGACATGTAGTCACCAAAGATAAGATCATTGATAATTTGGCTCTAAAATTATATTAAAAGAGAAAACCTGTGGAAGCTAGTCACAAAAAGAAGTTCATGTAATTTTCAAAAATAATAGATTTTAAACAAAATATGAAGTTCTGGCTTATCCCTAATTTGATTTTAATTTAAAATATAAAGATTTAACATTATTTATTTTAATCCTGACTGTTTAAATAAACAATAAAATCCTTTTAAATTCATTCTTGAAGTAACAGTGTTTGTTATCACAAAACCTGAGGTACCACTTAGAGAATGTGTTTTTTTTAATTACAAAAATTAATGATTTAGTAAATATTTTATCAAAGATTCAATGTAAAAATTTTCACTTTACATTTATGACAGATGTCTCAAAATTTCAAGAAATTTGACAATTGTTAACATACAGAGATATATATGTATATTTTTATTTTATTTTATTTTTTACTTTATTTTACTTTACAATACTGTATTTGTTTTTGCCATACATTGACATGAATCCATCTTGGGTGTACATGAGTTCCCAATCCTGAACCACCACCACCCCCCCACCTCCCACCCCATATCAACTCTCTGGATCATCCCCGTGCATCAGTCCCAAGTATCCTGTATCCTGTATCGAACATAGACTGGCGATTCATTTCTTACATGATAGTATACATGTTTCAGTGCCATTCTCCCAAATCATCCCACCCTCTCCCTCTCCCTCAGAGTCCAAAAGTCCATTCTGTTCATCTGTGTCTCTTTTGCTGTCTTGCATACAGGGTTATCATTACCATCTTTCTAAATTCCATATATATGTGTTAGTATACTGTATTGGTGTTTTTCTTTCTGGCTTACTTCACTCTGTATAATCGGCTCCAGTNGTGTAGCAAAATGAATACAGTATTGTAAAGCAAAACAAACTAAAAAATAAAAATTAATTAAAGAAAAAATAAAATAAAGTGTCAAGGAGAAGTCCATGGCCCGTATAAGCAAAGTCAACATTCCTCAGTGCCAGTAAAAAGTGCACATTAGGTTTTGACTTGATTTACTGATCACCGATCCTTGAGTCGAGAAGATCCCTTGGAAAATGGAATGGCTACCCACTCCAGGATTCTTGCCTGGAGAACTCCACTGACAGAGGAGCCTAGTGGGCTACAGTCCATGCAGTCTCAACATGTAAGTCACAATTCAAATGAATGACTCCCTTTTGCTTCTTATCCAGTGTAATGGAGCAAGATGTCACCAGTGACATGTTTTCCATGACATTTATATGATAATATCTGTTAAAGCTTTTAAAACGCAATTTTGTTAGTCTCACTTCATCCTCTCTATACTCAGAAACCTCACATTGTAAGTAAAAGCTGGGAGGACATCTGCAAAAGTCATTCAGGGAAGCCTGAGAACGTCACTGTGCAAGCAGAATGTGATGAGCTCTGCAGGAGACACGTGTGTGTGAGTGACTGGTTGTCTTGGAGATGACATATTCAAGCCACATAGGAAGACAGTTCAGACATTATCTTGACTGAGGCCTTCCCAACAGGGCTATTTCTAAATGACAGACTCTGAAGAATAAGTAATCTGTTCCTGGGAACCACATGAATGTCTCCTCATCAGGTGTTTGTTTGCATAATGAATCATTGCCTGAGATACTGAGCTACCCTGAGTCCTTGATATGCTCTTTTTGTGCAGTATAGAAGCTCACAAGTGTTGTCTTACATAACTGTACCAGCCACCTAAAACATTTTAGCAGGTTCAAGGCCACTTCTGCTTTCACCTGACTCATTCTTTTTAGAGAGATCTGTTTTTAAGGTAGGGTTTACATGGTGCATGAAACCAGAATCTCTTTTTTCCTTAAAAAAAAAAAAATGTATTGGAGTATAATTGCCTTACAGTGTTCTGTTTGTTCTACTGTACAGCAGAGTGAATCAGCTGTATGTGTAACTACATCCCCTCTTTTTTTTTTGGATTTCCTTCTCAGTTAGGTCACCAAGGTGGATGATTTGGGAGATTGGGATTGACATATACACACGGTTGATACTATGAATAAAGTAGGTAATTAACGAGAGCCTTCTGTGCAGCACAGAGTCTTTCTAAAGCGTTTCATTTGTTTATGGTTAGGCCGGGTCTCCACTGCTGTAGGGGCTTTAGCTAGTTGTGGTGTGTGGTGGCTTCTCTCGTTGTGGCTCCCGGACTCTAAAGGACAGGCTCAACAGTTGGGGCGTGGGCTTAGTTACTCTGCAGCATGCGGGTCCTCCTGGACTAGGGATAGAACTTACATCTCTTGCACTGGCAGGTAGATTCTTTACCACTGAGCCACCAGAAATGCCCCCAGAATCTTTTTAGAGTACTCTTCTCTCAGCCACTAACACACTCTGGCAATCAGGTTGATATACTTTTTAAATAAATTGAAGTTTCTCCTTCTTTGAGTAGAGGAAGTTAATACTGCTTCAAATATTTTCTGAAGTTAGGTTTTAAATTTCACATTCATGTATCCCAGGAGGTAGGCAGAACTTTCCAATATATGACAGAAAGGGTCTATCATATTTTAATTCTTGTTTAATTATAATATGCTTACATTGTGGAAATGTGCATAAATTATTAATTACAGCTTATTAAATTTTTACAAATGGCAACCTACACCAGTATTCTTGCCTGGAGAATCCCATGGACAGATGAGCCTGTCAGGCTACAGTCCATGGGGTTGCAAAAAGTTGAACACGACTGAGAAACTAACACTTTGACTTTCAATTTTTTTCAAGCCAAAAAAAAAAAAAATCTAGGTATTTTTGTTCATACTCTCATAAATTAAGACTGTCTTGTTAAGATCTCTTGGGACTGTACCTTGCTCTTCATGGTCCAAATTTCTGTGGCTTCTTCTCAAAATGCTTCCAGCTGTCACCAGAGCTACTCCTGGTCTCTATTCAAACTTGCCCCCTTGCCACTTTTAGCAGGACTGAGCATGCATCTTTAAGTTAAAGTGTCCAGAGATCTCAAGCCAGGCTCCTCAAGAAGTTTATAGTCAGTTTTTCAGGGGCCATAAACCTAATCCCAGAACACCAACCAAGGTGACAACTCATCCAGGAGACAACTTCTCCAGAAGACCCAGGAAGCAAGCTCCCAAAATCAGAGGCAGGTTGTCCTCTTTCAGTCTGCTCTCCTGTGTTCTCTCCTTGATCCTTGCTTTCTTCTTTACTTACTTAAGAATCTAGATTATTAACAGATACTCAAACTTCTTATCTACAATGTGTATATGTTTCCCATCTTTAATTTTTCTTCTGTTGCTTTGAGTCACTCCTTTGTGTGTCTTTTGATTAAGATGCATGTTCAGTTATAATTATTGTTTTAACTTGTGTTCCTTTGAATGACAACCAGCTTCCTCTGATGTTGTTAGTTCATTGCAATGGGAAACGTGACTTTCTGTGTAATTGGAATCAAGCAATAAGTGCTTGTAAATGACAAAACAATGGGTCAAGTGGCCAGAAAAATAAAACTCCCATTAAACTTAGACATGAACAATAACAACAGTTGGCAATTTTGTAGACCATGTTTCACAGAAATACAGCTTGGGCACCCTTAGCTCCTGCTGAATACAGGACTACAAACCCCATGGCATGTCTTTCTTAGTATTATTCCATGTCACTTTGCTCAAATGTGTCATCACCAAAATCTGAAATACTGAGAAATGGACTTTGTCCCTTCAATTGATCCAACAAGTGATCTTTGAGAAAAAAGAAATAGCAAATCTGACAGTAATAGATTCTGGAAAACTGCCAGCAGAGTCTTATCCTATATCCACAGCTCACCAAAAAACAGTGAAGATGGAAATCGCTTCTGTTTGCAGACAATGGTGTTATGATCTCCATCCTTGGCTGACATGGATGTCAAAAAGGAGGGGCTAAGAGCTTAAAACCCACAGGGTTTTGTTTTTCTCCGTGACTAGAAACTATCATTCCCAAGATACATTTCTGTCATGTGAAGGCTGGGAAAAATGAAAGGGTAAGTCTGGCTCTGGGAAATACTTAGCCCTGAATATGAACTGTAAATCAGCAAAAACACCTGAATTACCAAGACTGTTGAGCAAATTCTCCTCAGTACTTGGTCTCCTATGCACGAGTATAAAGTTACTGTGTATCATACGCTGTCAGGTCCCAAGGAGTTCCCGACCTCATAAGACTCATCTGAGAATCTGTCACCCAGCCAGACCCTACAAACCAATTGCTCCACTCTTCGTGTCTGCGCTGTTAAGATTCTGCCAGGGTGTTTTCCTTTCTTATTTCAGCAAATCCAGTGAAGTAAGACTTTTCTGCTTAGTTGGGGTTTTTGACAGTGTTTTGCTAAAGCCTAAAGTATGAATGTGAGAGTTGGACTGTAAAGAAAGCTGAGCACTGAAGAATTCATGCTTTTGAACTGTGGTGTTGGAGAAGACTCTTGAGAGTCCCTTGGACTGCAAGGAGATCCAACCAGTCCATTCTAGAGGAGATCAGTCCTGGGTGTTCTTTGGAAGAAAAGATGCTAAAGCTGAAACTCCAGTATTTTGGCCACCTCATGCAAAGAGCTGACTCATTGGAAAAGACTCTGATGCTGGGAGAGATTGAGGGCAGGAGGAGAAGGGGACGACAGAGGATGAGATTCGTAAGGTCACAAAGAGTCTGACACAACTGAGCGACTGAACTGAACTGAACTGAACTGAAAGTTGACGAAAGCTATAATAAGCACAAAAATCAATAGTTTATCTTTATGATAGCAAGGCATGTCTAGAAATAGAATTGAAAAACAGTTTTCCCATGATACACAGAGCAATAATAAAATGCTTACAAACAATGTCTGTAAGAAAGGCACAAGTTCTGTATAAATAAAGCAATCGAGTCGTTCTGAAAGAAGTAATGGAAAATGCCAACAAAATGGAAAAGTGTGAGTAGAATAAAAGTATCAATTTCCCCCAAATTTCATAGAATTCATACAGTCTTAAGGACAAATACTTTACAAATATTTTACCATCTTAAACAATTAGCACCATTCTCAAATTGGTAGCTTTAGATGAAATATAAGTGGAATGTTACATCTGTAATTTATTTTGGTAGGTAAACTATCATCAAACCAGATAAGCATTAGTCTTATCTGTATAAAAATCAATAAGATTTAATTACATCTTCAAAAGCATTTAAATTCAGCTTAATTTAAGTCACTCTGATTACTCTATATTTTTCATTATAATTTATCTTTTAATTTTAAAGATAATGTTGAAGTAATAAAATTTTCATTGAACAAATCGAGGTGATCTATATTTACATGGAAAATATTGAGTCATATTTTGTAAAGTTGTATTACCTTCATTTTAACAAAATCACTGTTTTCAATTATTTATATAAATATCTCTTCCCTTCAACAGAACATGAAGTCTATGCAATGGTAATGGTCTTGGATAGTTTGTCAAATTTCAGTCACACAGCACTCATAATTTCACACATTTTGAAGTCTTATCTTGAAGATTCACATATTTGATAGTTTATTGGCATTGGTAATTTTTTCTTTAAAAATGTAAACACATCACACACCCACCTCACTGGCACTGTTGCTCATGACTGTTAGGAGAGGCTGCAGGAGGGTTCCTGAATTCATCTGAAAAGCTGCAAGAGGGGTCAAGAAGCACAGTGTCCCGAGGAGCTGGAGTGGGGCCGGGGCCCAGGTGGGGCCTGGGGAATCTCCAGGTCCAGAGAAACTAAAAAGGGACCTTGACCATGGTTTCTTGACCACAGTTCAGTTCAGTTCAGTTGCTCAGTCGTGTCCGACTCTTTGTGACCCCATGAATCGCAGCACGCCAGGCTTCCCTGACCATCACCAACTCCCAGAGTTCACTCATACTCACGTCCATTGAGTCCGTGATGCCATCCAGCCATCTCATCCTTGGTCGTCCCCTTCTCCTCCTGCCCCCAATCCCTCCCAGCATGACCACAGTACTTATTTATTTTATTTTTTCTGTGGTACCTTTATCTTTTATTAGTACATTTTACTACCGTAATACAGACAAAATGGAAGACCAGTATTGAACTGCGGTAAATTCAGCAATGTCATATCACTTAAGACCTATTTGGTCTCTGGTGAGGATTATTCTCAACATCCTGCTCTACGAAGCTATAGCATCGATTATTATAGAACAATTTTACATACATATGAAAATACAGTATCATGGGTCTGAAATGTTTCTGAAATAATCTCATAAAAATATAGCTTTTATTTAGTTTTTAAATATTTATTTTCTGTACCTGGTCTTGTTTGTGACATGTGGGATCTAGTTTCTTGACCAGGGATTGAACCTAGGCCTCTTGCATTGGGAGAAAAATATATTTTTTCCATAATTTTTATTTAGTTGTTAGCTTTGAATATGTCAACTAAGGCTCTATATAGAAAGGTCTGGATATGATGAAGAATTTAAGAGAAGACTTAGAGAAGAGTTTTGTTATGGTAAATAAAGCAAAACAGGGAAAATGGCAAGTAACACTTCGCTTTAAATGTGAGACAAGTGTAAGTCCAAAAACAAGAAAGGTGGTAGAAAAGGCCACATCAGTATTTATTAGGGAAATATTGTGTGATGTGCCAGACAAGTTCCCATCCTGTGAACTGTACATTCTAGTGGGCAGATGGGACACCCCATTTCTGAACCCCTTGACCTGTTTTTACTGGAGAGCGTGGTTGGACCTATGTGAGTTGTCGTGTGAAACAGCAGAATCTGGTGAGTCAAATATGGGCAAGTTCTGACGTCCTGCAGGTTATGAGGAAGGCCTCACAAACAGGTTTTAGTGAACTGATTTCACTCCTCATGTTGTTTCCATTAAATATTAACAGTTCTGTGATGAGGCAGAACTAAACAGGGTCAAAATCATGCATGGATCATTGGAGTTAGACTTTAAAAGAAAATGATTATATGTATTTATTTATTTATGACAGTGCTGGGTTTGTTGCTGTGTGGGTGTTTCTCATTGCAGTGAACGGGGACTACTCTAGTTGCAGTATAGGCTTTTCACTGCAGTAGCTTCTCTTTCGAGGACGTGCAGGTTTCCATATTTGTGGCACGTGGGCTCAGAAGTTGTGGCTCCTGGACTCTATGGTGTGTGTGACCAGCAGTTGTGGCCATAGGCTTAGTTGCCCCACAGAATGCGGGATCTTCCTGGACCAGGGATGGAACCCATGTCTCCTGCCTTGGCAGGTGGGTTCTTTACCCCTGAGTCACCAGGGAAGCCTTGGAGTTACTCTTTTAAGAAGTGAGTCTCCAAAATAAATAACTGAGCCTCACAGATGGCAATGGTCATCTTACTCACATTCATCCCCCTAATAATAATTGCTGGTATTTACTGAGTGCTTGCTGTGTACCACACAATAATATGCATTTTAAATTCATTATCCAATTTGTTATGTAATTGTACCAAAGATATGTTGGATATTGATGTTTAATGTCCATTTTCAGGTAAAGTGCATTCACCACCATCTATTAATACTGTTTCCATGAGCTCAGCTTCTCTGGCTTAATCCTGTTATGGAAGGCTTGCAAGACACACATCTGAGCAGGTTATAGTTGAAGGATTTTACACTAATATATTATTTTTATCATTCACATTTAATATTTTTGTGTATGCCTACTGGGTTTTTTTGTTTGTTTGTTTGTTTCTTACTGAAATAAGTCCATTTCTACATAAGTACATCTCATGATGCCAACATATTATTTGTGAATTCCACAACTGTGGCTTAAATTATGGATGATACTTTGGCATGATTTTTTTTTAATTTGTAATCATATTTTTATTTATTTTTTATGCAAAGCCTTCTTCACCTGCTCATCATTTTCTCCTTCCTTGTCTGTTATTTTTATGTTTTTTTATATCTTAGCTTGATTTTTTTTTAAAATCATATCATCCAGGTGGCATGTAAAATAATTTCTATTATTTTTAGATAAGAAGAGGGGGAAATGAATTCCCTGGTGGCCCATGGGTTAGGGCTCCATGTTTCCAATGCAGGGGGCTCAGGTTTGATCCCTGGTCAGGAACTAAGATCCCACATGCCACCAGTCAACCAAGCCCCTGAGCCACAACCAGAGGAGAGCTGTGTGCTGCAAGGAAGACCCAGAACAGGAAAAATAAAAAATAAAAATATTCCCTCCCTCCTGCACCCCAGCACATCCCACTCCTCTAGGCTGATACATATGTATACTCATGGCTGATTCACATTGTTGTACAACAGAAACCAACACAACACTGTAAAACAATTATCTTCCAAACAAGAAATTAAAAAAAAAAGTAATATCAGCTCCCTCTCCCACCTCCCCCCCGCCCCCCCGGCTAAAATCAGTGGAATGTGTAATGAAGGTATATAGGTCAAAATTCAATTATTTGAAAAAAATTAAAAATATATAAATTTAAATGAAAAAGAAATTTAAAAGTCATGAACTTTGCTTTATCTTCCTGGCTTATGCATTAAGTCTTTCCCTTCCCAGTGGTTGGGGGTGGCAATCTCATGAAGTAAAACACAATATTTTCGAGAAAGACAAGTATATGAGAAGAATTGCAGCAAATTTGTAAATATTTATTGGCTTGTGCAGATTCAATAGCTAAATCACTTTATGAATTTTTCCTTTTTCTCTCATGAATACTTTCTAAATGACTCAAGATGCTGTCATTGGTAACTCACATGGAGCCTGGCTATTTTTAATTATTGGATCAGAATTCAGAAAGGTGAGTAAATACATATGCAAGTATTTGTGTATTCATTAAAGCTTTCATTTAAAGTTTCAGAATCAATACCAAATGAATATGTTAACTCTTTTCTTCTAGGGAGCTTATTTCTATTTTCGATGTTGGTGGTGATTGCTTAGTCGCTAAATTACGTCCGACTCTTGTGACTTCATGGACCATAGCACGTCAGGCTGCTCTGTCCATGGGATTCTCCAGGCAAGAATACTGGAGTGGGTTACCATTCCCTTCTCTAGGGGATCTTCCCAATCCAGGGATTGAACTTGCATCTCCTGCATTGGCAGGCAGATTCTTTACCACTGAGCCATCAAGGAAGCCATTTTCAAAAATAAATTACCACAAATACTGTGCATTTTTGAGTTGAACAAGGTAATACAGAATCAAATTTTGATATTTTTCCATTAATGAAACAATGTGATGAACTAAAGGGTAAAATCATCTTTGCAACTGTGTATCAGAGAAGAAATATCTAATTAAATTAACTTTTAACACAAGAAATCCCTACAGTGGTGATCTGATATTGATTAAAGTTGTATTAAAACAACAAAGTGTTTGCACAAACTGTTTCAGAGGAGAGAAAAAGTTGTACCTGTACATCTAGGTGTATCTTCCCTGCCTGAAGTTGCAGTGTTTTTCAGAAATGCATGTCTTTACCCCGTCCCAGAATTGATTTTCAAGTGTGCACAGTTTCAATCATTAATCATTATGGAATCATGGGAAATAAATCCTTTCTTAGATGCACTCATCTTAACCACTAATGTCATCCTTGACTTTAGTACATCCAGACATCCCCCTTTCATGGCATTGTCATCTACCTTTGGATCCACATATATTCTGATATTTTTTGAGACCAGAAAAGCCTACGGAAGAAGAAAGCCCAGCCATTGATTGATTTTCTCATTTTTCCCGTGACCTGAGTTTAGTTTCCCTCAGTGACTTTTTCCTCACACCTTTAATATGTGCTGCTTTATTACAGAAAATTCTGCTGTTCAATGAACTCTAATATCTTCTTGTGTGTGTGTGTGTGTGTGTGTGTGTGTGTGTGAGATAAAGTTTTATCAACGTACAAAAGAGATAGAGAAAGCTTCTGACATAGACATCAGAAGGGGGCAGAAAGAGTATCCCCCTACTGTCTTTAGCCAGATGTCATATAGCTACTAGCAGTTTGCTTTATTAGATAAAGGAAATGTCTCAAAACTGAAGAGAATAGCCCCTCACCCACAACATGCATTTTGAGATAACCTTGGCACAGGTGAGTTGTCCTGGGCCACAAAATGATTGACGTGAATCTTGCAGAAAGGCAGTTTTCCAAGCAAATAGTTTCATTAACATAGCTTAGAGAACATTTGCATGAGTAAAACATACCAGTTTGTCCATACCAGTTTGTCTGAGTCCTGCCTAGGACTCAGAACCGATTTGAAGAAAAGAGTCTAGGGTAAATACATAGTTCATTAACATAGTTTAAGACAAATATTTCCATAAGAAAAACGCATTGGTTAGCTCAAGGTTTGAGAAAAGTTAAGTTCAGGTGGAACCAGGTGTCCTTATGGCAGGTTTTTAGGAGAATTTTAAGAGAAACCTTTAAAAATGTGTATAGAGAAGGGGCAATATCTTCTTTGAAAACTCTCAGAAATGTCTGGCCTTGTGTGAACAAAAGAACAGAAACCACCTAGAACAAAGCTGAAACTATCATACCTGAAAGCTGTTCTCCACAAAGAAATAAATGTTTTAGAACAAGAATAAAAATAAGATTGGGAGTCACAGAAGAAGAATCAAGCAATAAAGTAAAAGACACTTTTTAGCTCGGGAAAGCAAACATAAGCTGTGGATAATTTGTTTGTGTTCAAACAAATTAGTTGGTGCACTTTCAGGGTGAAATGCAGATTGCTTTATTTAAAGATGCTTCTTTTTTATTTAGACAGACATCTTGATACTGAAGCTAAGTGGAAGATATCTGAAAGTCACATATGTGTACACTCTAATGATATAATGTCCATAGATTGAATAATTCTGGGTATGTATATTTACGTAACAAGTTTCCCTGGAAATCCAGAACCATGACTAAATTTGTCCAAAATGTCAATAATGTTGATGGGTAAGAAGCAAAGTCAGGTGAATCAGCTGGAGAACAGAACAGAAATTATTTTAAAATAAACACCAGTTTAAACTGTTTTGACTATGGCATTTGGTTTGCTTGAGTAAACATGACATTGTTTCATAAGATAATTTAAAACAACATGAAAAAGAAATAAATAGCTTAATGTCCATCTTGTAGTACTGAAATAAAAAGGACAAAGATTTTAAAAAGAGAAAAATCAATAAAAACATATTTGTGAAGAGATGAGAGTACCCACTTTTTGTCTAATACTGTATTGATTGAATATTGGTTCTGATTACCACACTCAGCCTTTGAAACAGTTCCATCCACAGCACTGAGGCTGACTTCCAGCGTACTGTCAGGGCTGAGTCACCAGAACCAACTGCTGGGATTTTACTAGTAAGGCTTCATGTTGCCCCATTTCAGTGTAGACCACAGGAGAATGTGGGAGACATTCAGAGCCTCAGGCAGAATGATCATGGTCAGTCTCAGTTGCTGTGCTGGTGATAATTCACATTTTAAGATGCGACTTCAGAGGCAGATATTATTGAATAGGAAAAATAAAGTGATATTTCCCTTGATATGAAATTAACCTTCAGCCCTCATTACTATGCATAAAACAGATAGCTAAAGAGATCCTACTGTATAGCACAAGGGACTCTCCTTAGTGCTCCATGGTGATTTAAGTGGGAAGGAAATCCAGAAATGAGGGGGTTTATTATACATATAACTGATTCACTCTGCTGTATGCTAGAAATGAACACAACATTGTAAAGCGTCTATAAGCCATTAAAAAAAAGGGTTGCAAGCATTGGATAAGCAATCAAAACCTGTCTTCATGAAGTGCAAGGTGTCAGTTCAGTTCAGTCGCGCAGTCGTGTCCGACTCTTTGCGACCCCATGAATCGCAGCACGCCAGGCCTCCCTGTCCATCACCAACTCCCGGGGTTCACTCAGACTCACGTCCATTGAGTCTGTGATGCCATCCAGCCATCTCATCCTCGGTCGTCCCTTTCTCCTCCTGCCCCCAATCCCTCCCAGCATCAGGGTCTTTTCCAATGAGTCAACTCTTCGCATAAGGTGGCCAAAGTACTGGAGCTTCAGTTTTAGCATCATTCCTTCCAAAGAAATCCCAGGGTTGATCTCCCTCAGAATGGACTGGTTGGATCTCCTTGCAGTCCAAGGGACTCTCAAGAGTCTTCTCCAACACCACAGTTCAAAAGCATCAATTCTTCTGCGCTCAGCCTTCTTCACAGTCCAACTCTCACATCCATACATGACCACAGAAAAACCATAGCCTTTACTAGACGGACCTTAGTCGGCAAAGTAATGTCTATGCTTTTGAATATACTATCTAGGTTGGTCATAACTTTTCTTCCAAGGAGTAAGCACCTTTTAATTTCATGGCTGCAGTCACCATCTGCAGTGATTTTGGAGCCCCAAAAAAACAAAGTCTGACACTGTTTCTACTGTTTCCCCATCTATTTCCCATGAAGTGATGGGGCCAGATGCCATGGTCTAGTGGGGAGAAAGAGAAGATGGGGGATTAATAAATCCATAAACAAAGGAAATCAAAGAGACATATATCATTAAATGCTGTGAACACAATGAGCAGGGAAGCGATTTAGGGAATTTCTGGTTGATGATACAGTGTTTGTAAAGATGGCTGAGGGTATCCCTCTAAGAGTGAAAGAGCTCTGTGTGTGCCAGAGACGAGGAGACACATGTGGAATGTGCTCTCAGGAGAGGAAACAGACCTGCAAAGACTCCAAGGCAGGGGCTTGTGTTTCTTGTGATCCACACAGTCAAAGGCTTTGGCATAGTCAATAAAGCAGAAATAGATGTTTTTCTGCAGCTCTCTTGCTTTTTCCGTGATCCAGTGGATGTTGGCAATTTGATCTCTGGTTCCTCTGCCTTTTCTAAAACCAGCTTGAACATCTGGAAGTTCACGGTTCCCATATTGCTGAAGCCTGGCTTGGAGAATTTTGAGCATTACTTTACTAGTGTGTGAGATGAGTGCAATTGTGCAGTAGTTTGAGCATTCTTTGGCATTGCCTTTCTTTGGGATTGCAGTGGTAAAGAATCCGCTTGCTGGTGCAAGAGATTCAAGAGACAGGAGTTCAATTTCTGGGTCAGAAAGATCTCCTGGAGAAGGGCATGGCAACTCATTCCAGTATTCTTGCTGGGAGAATTCCATGGACAGAGGAGCCTGGTGGGGGCCACGGGGTCATAAAGAGTCAGACATGACTGAGCAACTGAGTCAATGAAGAAAAGCATTAGAAAACTAATAGAAACTGATAGATAAATATAAAAACTGATAGAAAATTGATAGAAAACTGTCAAATGAAGAAAAGCATTAGAAATGCCCAGGGGTCCAGTGGCAGCTGAAAAATGAGATGTTGATTGTCTCATGAAAGTGAAACCATCTTAGGAGATTATACACACTTTCTCTGGTATACAAATCCTTCTATAACCATAGTACTCCAAAAAAGACATTTCCCCATTTTCATATATTTCATGTGTATGTATTTTTTCTGTTGTAAAGAATATAAGATAGTAATATCATGGTTTATTGATCATTAAAAAGTATTTAACAGAAAGTTATTTTTAAAAAGCAGATAAACACTCAGCAAAGATCATTAAAATGATTTATCTTTAAACTCCCTTCTTGGAGTAGATCACTGCAGTCAATAAATGGGTTATTCATACTTGTCAGCACAGTTACAGTTTTGCTATTTAAGACTTACAGCATGGACCACTTGTTAATCTTTTTTTTGGGGGGTGACTTTTATTTTATTTTTGGCTGTGCTGTCTTTCTTGCTGCACCCCGGCTTTGTCTTGTTGCTGCAACAGGGGGCTACTGTCTAGTTCCCCTGAGTGGGAGGGCTTCTCATTGCAGTGTCTTCTGTTTTGTTGTTGTGAAGCATATTGTAGCTGTAGCACTCAGGCTTAGTTGCCCGGCAGCATGTGGGATCTTCCCAGACCAGGGATTGAACTCATGTCCCCTGCACCGACCGGTGGATGCTTAGGCACTGGACCACCAGGGAAGTCCCACTTGTTAGTCTTGATACTTGACACTGTCCCCGGATCTTGGCGTGTTAGTTTTAGGCTCACAAACGCTTCATGCCCCTGACTCCACGCAGGTGTGATGGAGGGCTCCTCGTTGCAGAGGTATGGTCTCCACGCCTAGGGAGGTGGAGATGCTTGCAATGCGTGGAGAACTCTGATGTTCCTTCCACGTGGTCCCTGAATGAGAGAGGGGTTCCTTGAAGAGGTGGGAGCCAATTGCGGGGCAGGCTAACCCAGGTTACCTAACCGACGCTGGGGAGTGACTGCAGCAGGAACTTCGAATGTCGTTCTGTAGAAAGGAGACAGACACCCTTACCTGAGAGCAGACGACAGGGGACACCAAGCCCTCATTGCTCCTCCTCTTCATCTCATGCCTTTGGTCCCAGGGCTGGGTGACTTCACAGCCCAGGTCTTGCTGAGGCTGTAAACGCTGGTGGTCTGTGGATTTGATTCAGTGCCTCCTTTTGCCTTGTGGTTGTTCATTCAAAGTGAGAGCGTTAGTCGCTCAGTTGTGTCTGACTCTTTGGGGACTTGCGGACTATAACCTGCCAGACCCCTCTATCCACGGGCATTTCCCAGGCAAGAATACTGGAGTGGATTGCCATTCCCCTCTCCAGGGGATCTATTCAGCAATTGAACACATGCCTCCTGCTTAGCAGGCAGACTCTTTAGCACTGAGCCATTGGGCAGTAGGAACTGCTCCTCAGATGAGAGCAAAGCCAGGGAGTGGGGCTTGACCCCACAGTCACTGGAGCAAACAGTGCACTTCCTCGTTCATCAGAGAAGGCACCTCAGGTTCATTCCTCCAAGTGTGTCTCACTGGAAGTAAAGCTGTGATGATCAGTCTACTTACTCCTGAGAAACAGTCATCAGAAACATTAGTCTAGTTTTTATTAATGTAAACACACTATTTTTCACAGTGAACTACAGTAGGCCCTGGAATGTTTCTATTGTCCTTGATGCTTGAGGAAAACAAGTTGTCCTTTGTTTTGTATTAAATTACTAGTCATGAGTAAACAAGCTTGATTTTAGTTTTTTTCTTGACACACTTGGGAAAATAATTCGAATGTAATCCTTTTATTATAAGTCATAAGAAATTGTAAATTGTTTAATATGTACATAACTGACTTTCTGCTTAAGATCACTAACAGTGAAACTAAAAATGATAATAATGAAATATAGTCGTTATTTCTGCTGATGATGAATTTGTAATAATAAGTACAGAGTTGAACCTTTTCTGTTCTCTTGCCATTTATGTAACATGAACCAAAATATTTCCACTTAGATCCTGTTACACTATATTTCAATTATGGGAATTGTCACAGTTGCCTACTCTATAGGTTAGGAATGTGTTGTAACAACTTTTTATAAGTCAAGCAAGTTGTTTCCACTTGGAAAAATAACCATGCTCTGGGAGTGCAGACTCAGTCTGCTGCAAACCTTCAGGAAGCATTTCAGTGGGCTTCTTTAGTTGGCAATATAACATGACAAAAAGAGAACCAATTACATGAGAAAAATAAGGGCCACCTCTGTCAGCCATAGCATGCATAGTTTTCTTGGAATAAAATGATAGTTATAATCCTTGTCTATCTGAAGTGTTTAAATATTGTGTTACAATAATATTTGCCTTCAGCACATTTTACCACCTTGTAACATTTCTTTGCAATCATATAACATACTCAATATTCTTAACAAAAATGGACTCAATATTTTTTTATTTTTTCTTAAAACTTATTTTAACATTTATTTGGCTTCCCTAGGTCTTCATTGCAGCATGTGGACTGTTTCATCTTTGTTGCAGTATGCAGACTCTTTAGTTGTGGCATGTGGGATCTAGTTCCCTGACCAGGGATCGAACCTACACTCCCTGCATTGGGTGTGTGGAGTCTTAGCCATTGGACCACCAGGAAAGTCCCTGGACTCAGTATTTTTGATTCATCTAATAGCCACTGTCCTTCCTTTTATGATACATTTGGTCTTGTGCTTAAGCATTTGCTATTTGAGATAAATTCACTATGGTTCCATTTTTTATACACTTTTCTCCACTGTAACGTGGTATCTTAGATTCCATCTGCTTTAGGTCATGGAGATGAGAGTAAGTGTGTGTGGAGCTAATAGTACCATCAGTCCTGGTTTTCCCAAACATGAATTTAGAAACACTCTTCCCTCCTCCATCTCTGAGTCACTGTTCTGTGGGACACACCAAGCACAGCTGACCAAATAGAGCCTTCAGTCTATCATTGTTTATGTGCTTCCCTGTGTTTCAGACAGTAAAGAATCTTCCTGCAATGTGGGAGACCTGAGTTGATCCATGAGTTTGGAAGATCCCCTGGAGGAGGGCATGGTAACCCACTCCAGTATTCTTGCCTCGAGAATCCCATGGACAGAGATCACAAAGAGTAGGACATGACTAAAGAATGCATCCACTCATAGGAAGGCTGAGCACCAAAGAATTGATGCTTTCAAACTGTGGTTCTGGAGAAGATTCTCGAGAGTCCCTTGGAGACTGGGAGAACAAACTAGTCGATATTAAAGGAAGTCAACCCTGAATATTCACTGGAAGGATTGATACTGAAACTGAAGCTCCAATATTTTGGCCACCTGATGTGAAAAGCTGACTCATTGGAAAAGAACTTAATGCTGGAAAAGGTTGAAGGCAAAAGGAGAAGGGAGCAGCAGAGGATGAGATGGTTAGACAGCATCATCAACCCAGTGGACATGCATTGGAGCAAACTCTGGGTGATAGTGAAAAACAGAGGAGCCTGGCATGATGCAGCCCTTACAGGGACAAAGAGTCACACAGTACTTAGCAACTGAACAGCAACAATAATATTTCATTATCTGGAGGTACCATTTATCCATTCATCAACTAAAGGACATTTTGTCTGCTTCCAAATTCTGGCAATGATGAATAAAGCTTCTCTAAACATTCATGTGCTGGTTTTTGGCATGTTTTTTAAAGTTTTCTTCTCACTTGATTAAACACCAAGGAGTGTAACTGCTGGATCTTATGATGACAGTATGTTTCGTTTCTAAAGAAACCAACAAACTGTCTTCTAAAGTGGCTGTACTGTCTTACATTCCTACCAGCAATGAATGAGTTTCAGTTGCTCCATATCCTTTCCAGCATTTAATGTTTACAGTGTTCCAGGTTTGGCTATTCTAATAGATGTGTAGCAGTATTTCCTTCTTTTTTCTTTTAAATGTTGAGTTTTTTTAATTAATTTATCTTTTATTAAAGGATAACTGCCTTACAGAATTTTTCTCTTTTCTGTCAAACCTCAACATGAATCAGATGTAAGTATACATATTCCCCTCCCTTTTGACCCCCTTCTCATCTCACCCCTCTAGGTTGACACAGAGACCCTGTTTGAGTTTCCTGAGCCATATAACAAATTCCCATTAGCTATCTATTTTACATATGGTGATGTAAGTTTCCATGTTACTGTTTCCATACATCTTACCCTCTCCTTCTCTCTCCCTATGTCCATAAGTCTATTCTTTATTTCTGTTTCTCCATTGTTGCCCTGTAAATAAATTCTTCAGTAACATTTTTCTAGATTTGTATATATGTGTTAGAATATGGTATTTGTCTTTCTCTTTCTGACTCACTTCACTTTGCATAATAGATTTTAGGTTCATTGACCTCATTAGAACTGACTCAAATGTGTTCCTTTTTATGGCTAAGTAATATTCCATTGTGTATATATACCAAAACTTCTTTATTCATTCATCTGTCAGTGAATATCTAGGTTGCTTCCATGTTCTAGCTATTTTAAACAGTGGGCAATAAACAGGGTGTCTCTTTCAATTTGGTTTCCTCAGGGTATATGCCTAGGAATGGGATTGCTGGGTCATTTGGTGATCTTTATTCCTAGTTTTTTAAGGAATTTCTATACCATCTTCCATAGTGGCTATACCAATTTACACTCCCACCAATAGTGCAAGAGTGCTTTTCTCCACACCCTTTCCAGCATTTATTGTTTGTAGACTTTTTGATAAGGGCCATTTTGACCAGTGTGAGGTGATATCTCGTGGTTTTGATTTGTATTTCTCTAATAATGAGTGATGTTGAGCATCATTTCATGTGTTTGTTAGCCATCTGTATGTCTTTGGAGAAATGTCTGTTTAGGTCTTTTTCCCACTTTTTGATTGGGTTGTTTGTTACTCTGGTATTGAGTTGTATGAGCTGCTTGTATAATTTGGAAATTAATTCTTTGTCAGTTGTTTCATTTGCTATTATTTTCTCCCATTCTGAGGGTTGTCTTTTCAACTTGTTTATTAGTTTCCTTTGCTGTGCAAAAGCTTCTAAGTTTAATCAGGTCCCTCTTGTTACTTTTGTTTTCATTCCATTACTCTAGGAAATAGAGTGGGTCATAGAAGGTCTTTCTTTGAATTATGTCATTGAGTGTTCTGCCTATGTTTGCCTCTTAGAGTTTTATAGTTTCTGATCTTATATTTAGGTCTTTAATCCATTTTGAGTTTATCATTGTGTATGGTGTTAGGAAATGTTCTAATTTCATTCTTTTACATGTAGCTGTCCAGTTTGCCAAGCATCATTTATTGAAGAAGCTGTCTTTTCTCCATTGTATATTCTTGCCTCCTTTGTCAAAAATAAGGTACCTATAGGTACATGGGTTTATTCTGGGCTTTCTATCTTGTTCCATTAGTCTATATTTCTAGGATTTTTTTGCCAGTACCATAGTGTCTTGATGACTGTAGCTTTGTAGTATAATCTGAAGTCAGGAAGCTTGATTCCTCCAACTCCATTCTTCTTTCTCAAGACTTCTTTGACTATTTGGGATCTTTTCTGTTTTAATATGAGTTGTGAAATATTTTGTTCTAGTTCTGTGAAAAATGCCATTGGTAATTTGATATGGATTGCATTAAATCTGTAGATTGCATTTGGTAGTATAGTCATTTTCACAATATTGATTTTTCCTACCCAGGAACATGGAATATCTCTCCATCTGTTCCCCTGATAGCTTCCTTGATTGCTCAGTTGGTAAAGAATCTGCCTGCAATCCTAAAGGAGATCAGTCCTGGGTGTTCATTGGAAGGACTGATGTTGAAGCTGAAACTCCAATACTTTGGCCACCTGATGAGAAGGGCTGACTCATTTGAAAAGACCCTGATGCTGGGAAAGATTGGAGGCAGGAGGAGAAGGGGACAACAGAGGATGAGATGGCTGGATGGCGTCACTGACTCAGTGGACACGAGTTTGGGTAAAATGCAGGAGTTGGTGATGGACAGAGAGGTCTGGTGTGCTGTGGTTCATGGGATTACAAAGAGTTAGACAAGACTGAGCCACTGAACTGAACTGAACTGAACTGAAGGCAATGCAGAAGACCCAGGTTCTATCCCAGGGTTGGAAGATCCGCTGGAGAAGGGATAAGCTACCCACTCCAGTATTCTTTGGCTTCCCTTGTGGCTCAGCTGGTGAAGAATCTGACTGCAATGCAAGAGACCTGGGTTCGATCCCTGGGTTGGGAAGACCCCTGGAGAAGGGAAAGGCTACCCACTCCAGTATTCTGGCCTGGAGAATTCCAGGGACTATATAGTGCATGGGGTCTCAACTTTTACTTCATTTCACTTTGATTGCTTTCATTAGTGTCATAATTTTCTGTGTACAATTCTTTCATCTCCTTATGTAAGTTTATTCCTTGATATTTAATTATTTTTGTTGCAATAGTGAATGAGATAGATTCCTTAATTGCTCTTTCTGATTTTTCATTATTTGTATATACAAATGCAAGTGATTTCTGTGTACTGATTTCATGTCCTGCAACTTTGTTAAATTCACTGATTAGCTCTAGTAATTTTCTGATACTATCTGTGACCCGGCGCACTAAGAGTGGCCAAGAGGAGCGACCTCGTGTCTGAGGTCAGGGGTGGCGGCTGAGAGAAGCTACCCCACGTCTGAGTTCAGTGGCAGCTGGGAGGAGACACGCAATGTCCTTGGTCAGGGACAGCAGCTGAGAGGAGCCACCCTGCACCCGAAGCCAGGGGCAGCAGCTGGGAGGAGCAACCCGAGGAACAGTGGCTGCGTGGGCACAGGAGGACCTACAGGAGTTACCCCACGTAGAATGTCAGAAAGGGTGGCAATAAGGAGATACCCCTCGTCCAAGGTGAGGAGCAGCAACTGTGCTTTTCTGGAGCAGCCGTGAAGAGATAGAGAAACCCAAGTAAGATGGTAGATGTTGCAAAAGGGCATCAGATGGTAGTCACACTGAAACCATACTCACAGAAAACTAGTCAGTCTAATCACACTAGGACCACAGCCTTGTCTAACTCAATGAAACCAAGCCATGCCTGCAGGGCAACCCGGGATGGGTGGGTCATGGTGGAGAGGTCTGACAGAATGTGGTCCACTGGAGAAGGGAATGGTAAACACTTCAGTATTCTTGCCTTGAAAACCCCATTAACAGTATGAAAAAGCAAAATGATAGGCTACTGAAAGAGGAACTCCCCATATCAGTAGGTACCAAATACGCTACTGGAGATCAGTGGAGAAATAACTCCAGAAAGAATGAAGGGATGGAGCCAAAGCAAAAACAGTACCCAGCTGTGGATGTGACTGGTGATAGAAGCAAGGTCTGATGCTGTAAAGAGCAATATTGCATAGGAACCTGGAATGTCAGGTCCATGAATCAAGGCAAATTGGAAGTGGTCAAACAAGAGATGGCAAGAGTGAACATCAACGTTCTAAGAATCAGCAAACTAAAACGGACTGGAATGGGTGAATTTAACTCAGATGACCATTATATCTACTACTGCAGGCAGGAATCCCTCAGAAGTAATGGAGTAGCCATCAGGGTCAACAGAAGAGTCCAAAATGCGGTACTTGAATGTAATCTCAAAAAAATGACAGAATGATCTCTGTTCATCTCCAAGGCAATATCACAGTAATCCAAGTCTATGCCCCAACCAGTAATGCTGAAGAAGCTGAAGTTGAAGGGTTCTATGAAGGCCTACAAGATCTTTTAGAACTAAAACCCAAAAAAGATGTCCTTTTCATTATAGGGGACTGGAATGCAAAAGTAGGAACTCAAGAAACAGCTGGAGTAACAGGCAAATTTGGCCTTGGAATGTGGAATGAAGCAGGGCAAAGACTAATAGAGCTTTGCCAAGAAAATGCACTGGTAATAGCAAACACTTTCTTCCAACAACACAAGAGAAGACTCTACAAATGGACATCACCAGATGGTCAACACCGAAATCAGATTGATTATATTCTCTGCAGCCAAAGATGGAGAAGCTCTATACAGTCAACAAAAACAAGACAAGGAGCTGACTGTGGCTCAGATCATGAACTTCTTATTACCAAATTCAGACTCAAATTGAAGAAATCAGGAAAACCACTAGACCATTTAGGTGTGACCTAAATCAAATCCCTTATGATTATACAGTGGAATGAGAAATAGATTTAAGGACCTAGATCTGATAGATAGAGTGCCTGATGAACTATGGAATGAGGTTTGTGAGATTGTACAGGAGACAGGGATCAAGAGCATCCCCATGGAAAAGAAATGCAAAAAAGCAAAATGGCTGTCTGGGGAAGCCTTACAAATAGCTGTGAAAAGAAGAGAGGCGAAAAGCAAAAGAGAAAAGGAAAGATATAAGCATCTGAATGCAGAGTTCCAAAGAATAGCAAGAAGAGATAAGAAAGCCTTCTTCAGCTATCAATGCAAAGAAATAGAGGAAAACACCAAAATGGGAAAGACTAGAGATCTCTTCAAGAAAATTAGAGATACCAAGGGAACATTTCATGCAAAGATGGGCTCGATAAAGGACAGAAATGGTATGGACCTAACAGAAGCAGACATTAAGAAGAAATGGCAAGAATACACAGAAGAACTGTACAAAAAAGATCTTCACGACCCAGATAATCATGATGGTGTGATCACTCATCTAGAGCCAGACATCCTGGAATGTGAAGTCAAGTGGGCCTTAGAAAGCATCACTATGAACAAAGCTAGTGGAGGTGATGGAATTCCAGTGGAGCTGTTTCAAATCCTGAAAGATGATGCGGTGAAAGTGCTATACTCAATATGCCAGCAAATTTGGAACACTCAGCAGTGGCCACAGGACTGGAAAAAGTGTTTTCATTCCAATCCCAAAGAAAGGCAATTCCAAAGAATGCTCAAACTACTGCACAATTGCACTCATCTCATACACTAGTAAAGTAATGCTCAAAATTCTCTAAGCCAGGCTTCAGCAATACAGAAACGATGAACTTCCTGATGTTCAAGCTGGTTTTAGAAAAGTCAGAGGAACCAGAGAACAAATTGTCAACATCCACTGGATCATGGAAAAAGCAAGAGAGTTCCAGAAAAACATCTACTTCTGCTTTATTGACTATGCCAAAGCCTTTGACTGTGTGGATCACAGTAAACTGTGGAAAATTCTGAAAAAGATAGGAATACCAGACCACCCACCTGCCTCTTGAGAAATCTGTATGCAAGTCAGGAAGCAAAAGTTCGAACTGGACATGGAACAACAGACTGGTTCCAAATAGGAAAAGGAGTACGTCAAGTCTATATATTGTCACCCTGCTTATTTAACTTCTATTCAGAGTACATCATGAGAAACGCTGGACTGAATGAAACACAAGCTGGAATCAAGATTGCTGGGAGAAATGTCAATAACCTCAGATATGCAGATGACACCACCCTTATGGCAGAAAGTGAAGAGGAGCTAAAAAGCCTCTTGATGAAAGTGAAAGAGGAGAGTGAAAAAGTTGGCTTAAAACTCAACATTCAGAAAACAAAGATCATGGCATCCGGTCCTATCACTTCATGGGAAATAGATGTGGAAACAGTGGAAACAATGTCAGACTTTATTTTTGGGGGCTCCAACATCACTGCAGATGGTGACTGCAGCCATGAAATTAAACGATGCTTACTCCTTGGAAGAAAAGTTATGACCAACCTAGATAGCATATTCATAAGCAGAGACGTTACTTTGCCAACTAAGGTCCGTCTAGTCAAGGCTATGGTTTTTCCTGTGGTCATGTATGGGTGTGAGAGTTGGACTGTAAAGAAAGCAGAGCGCTGAAGAATTGATGCTTTTGAACTGTGGTGTTGGAGAAGACCCTTGAGAGTCCCTTGGACTGCAAGGAGATCCAAGCAGTCCATTCCGAAGGAGATCAGCCCTGGGATTTCTTTGGAAGGACTGATGCTAAAGCTGAAACTCCAGTACTTTGGCCACCTCATGGGAAGAGTTGACTCATTTGAAAAGACTCTGATGCTGGGAGGGATTGGGGGTAGGAGAAGAAGGGGATGACAGGGGATGAGATGGCTGAATGGCATCACTGACTCAATGGACGTGAGTCTGAGTGAACTCTGGGAACTGGTGATGGACAGGGAGGCCTGGTGTGCTGCGATTCATGGGGTCGCAGAATCAGACATGACTGAGTGACTGAACTGAACTGACTAATATACAGTATCGTGTCATCTCAAACAGTGAGTTTTACTTCTTTTCCAAACTGGATTCCTTTTATTTCTTTTTCTTCTCTGATTGCTGTAGCTAAGACTTCCAGAACTATATTGAATAACGGTGGCCCAAGTGGACACCCTTGTCTTGTTCCTGATTATACAGAGAATGTTTTCAGTTTTTCACCATTGAGAATAGTGTTTGCTGTAGACTTTATCATATATGGCCTTTGCTATGTTGAGGTAGGTTCCTTCTATGCCCAATTTTTGAGCAGTTTTAGTCATAAGTAGGTGGTGAATTTTGTCAAAGGCTTTTTCTGCATCTATTGAAATAATCATATGGTTTTTTATCTTTCAATTTGTGAATATGGTGTACCACATTTATTTCCATATGTTGAAGAATCCTTGCATCCTGGAATAAACACAACATGATCATGGTATATTAGCTTTTTGATGTGTTGCTGAATTCTGTTTTTTAAAATTTTGTTGAGGATTTTGCATCTATGGTCATCAGTGATACTGGCCTGTAGTTTTCTTTTTTGTGTTGTCTTTGTCTGGTTTTCGTATCAGGGTGATGGTGACCTCGTAGAATGAATTTGGAAGTGTTCCTTCGTCTGCAATTTTTTGAAAGAGTCTTAGAAGGATAGGCATTCATTTCAGTTTAGTTCAGTTGCTCAGTTGTGTCCAACTCTGCAACCCCATGAATTGCAGCACGACAGGCCTCCCTGTCCAACACCAACTCCCAGATTTCACCCATACTCATGTCCATCGAGTGAGTGATGCCATCCAGCCATCTCATCCTCTGTCATCCCCTTCTCCTCCTGCCCCCAATCCCTCCCAGAATTAGGGTCTTTTCCAATGAGTCAACTCTTCCATTGAGGAGACCAAATTATTGGAGTTTCAGCCTCAGCATCAGTCCTTCCAATGAACACCTAGGACTGGTCTCCTTTAGGATGGACTGGTTGGATCTCCTTGCAGTCTAGGCATTAATGCAAGATAGGCATTAGCCCTTCTCTAAATGTTTGATAGTATCCTCCTGTGAAGCCTCTGGTCCTGGGATTTTGTTTTTTTGGGGAGATTTTTGATCACAGCTTCAATTTCAGTGCTTGTAATTGGGTTCTTCATAATTTCCATTTCTTCCTGGTTCAGTCTTGGAAGATTGAACTTCTCTAAGAATCTGTCCATTTCTTCCAGGGTGTCTATTTTATTGCCGTATAGTTGTTCATAATAATGTCTTAAATCTTTTGTGTTTCTGCATTGTCTGTTGTAACCTCTCCTTTTTAATTTCTAATTTTGTTGATTTGATTCTTCTCTCTTTTTTTCTTGATGAGTCTGGTTAAAGATTTGTCAGTTTTGTTTATCTTCTCAAAGAACCAGCTTTTAATCTTATTAATCTTTACTATTGTTTCTTTCATTTCTTTTTCATTTATTTTTGCTTGGATCTTTATTATTTCTTTCCTTCTACTAATTTTGTGGGATTTTCCTTCTTCTTTTTCCAATTGTTTTAGATGTAAAGTTAGGTTTTCTATTCGATGTTTTCTTGTTTCTTGAGGTAGGATTTTATTGCTCTAAACTTCCCTCTTAGAACTGCTTTTGCTGCATCCCATAGGTTTTGAGTTGTCATGTTTTCATTGTCATTTGTTTCTAGAATTTTTTTTTATTTCTTCAGTAACCTGTTGCTTATTTAGAAACGTCTTGTTTAATCTCCATGTGTTTGTGTTTCTTACAGCTTTTTTCTTGTTATTGATATCTAGTCTCATAGCATTGTGGTCAGAGAAGATGCTTGATATGATTTCAATTTTCTTAAATTTGCTGAGCTTTAATTTGTGACCCAAGATGTGGTCTATCCTAGAGAATGTTCCATGTACACTTGAGAAGAAGGTGTATTCTCCTGCATTTGGGTTGAATGTCCTGAAGATATCAATGAGATCCATCTCAGCTAATGTATCATTTAAGACTTGTGTTTCCTTATTTTCTGTTTGATGAGCTATCCATTGGTATGAGCGGGGTGTTAAAGTCTCCTACTATTATTGTGTTATTGTCAATTTCTCCTTTTATGTCTGCTAGTTTTGTCTTATGTATTGAGGTGCTTCTATGTTGGGTGCATAGATAGTTACAAATGTTATGCTTTCCTTTTGGATTGATCCCTCGATTATTATGTCCTTCCTTATCTCTTGTAATATTCTTCATTTTAAGATCTATCTTATCTCATATGAGGATTGCTACTTCAGCTTTCTTTTGCTTCCCGTTTACAGGGAATATATTTTTCCATCCTCTCACTTTCAGTCTATATGTGTCTTGAGTTCTGAAGTGGGTTTCTTATAGACAACATATATATGGGTCTTGTTTTTGTATCCATTCAGCAAGAATGTGCCTTTTGGTTGGAGCATTTAATCTGTTTTCATTTGAAGAAATTATTGATGCATATGTTCCTATTGCCATTTTCTAATTGTTTTGGGTTAATTTTGTAGATCTTTTTTCTTTTCTTGTATTTTTTGACTATATAAAAAGTCTGTTTAACATTTTTTGTAAAGATGGTTCGGTGGTCCTGAATTCTCTTAACTTTTGCTTGTCTGAAAAGCTTTTGATTACTCCATCAGTTTTGAATGAGATCCTTGCTGGGTACAGTAATCTTAGTTGTAGATTTTTCCCTTTCAGTACTTTAAATATATCCAACCATTCCCTTCTGGCCTTCAGAGTTTCTGCTGAAAAATGAGCTGCTAAGCATATGGGGTTTCCCTTGTATGTTACTTGTTGCTTCTCCCTTGCTGCTTTTTATTTTCTTTTTGTGTTTAGTCTTTCTTAGTTTGATTAGCATGTGTCTTGGCATGTTTCTTCTTGGACTCATCCTGTATGGGACTCTTTGTGCCTTTTGGCCTTGCTTGGCTGTTTTCTTTCCCATGTTGGGGAAATTTTCAACTGTAATCTCTTCAAAAATATTCTCATGTCCTCGTCCTTTTTTTTTTTTTTTTCTCTTCTTCTTCTGAGACCCCTATAATTTGAATGTTGGTGGATTTTATATGATCCCAGAAGTTTCTGAGACTGTCATCAGCTCTTTTCATTATTTTTATTTTTTCTCTTCTTCAAAAGTATTTTCATCATTTTATCTTCCAGCTTACTGCTGGGAGTGAGCTGCTTCAGATATTCTGGTACTTATTCCTTCTATTTTTAATTTCAGTAATTGTATTGTTTGTCTCTGTATGCTTATTCTTTAATTCTTTTAGGTCTTTGTTAATTGATTCTTGCATTTTTCCATTTTGTTTTCAAGGTTTTTGATCATCTTTACTATCATTATTCTGAATTCTTTGTCAGGTAGTTTGCCTATTTCCTCTTCATTTATTTGGACTTCTGTGTTTCTAGTTTGTTCCCTCATTTGTGCAGTATTTCTCTGCCTTTTTTTCATTCTTTCTTTCTTTTTTTAAAATTTATTGTGTTAGAGGTCTCCTTTACCCAGACTTCAAGGAAAGTTGAATTCTTTCCTTGAAGAAAGTTGAATTCTTTCTTCCTTTTGGCTTCTTCCCTCTTAAGGTTGATCCAGTGGTTTGTGTGAGTTTTGTATAGGGTGAGATTTGTGCTGTTTTTGTTTGTTTTTTCTCTGTTGGGGTAGGCTAAGTGTGGTAGTACTCCTGTCTGCTGATGACTTAATTTGTATTTTTGTTTTGTTTGTTATGTAGATGAGGCATCCTGCACAGGGTGCTACTGGTGTTTGGTGATGCTGGGTCTTGTATTCAAGTGGTTTTCTTTGTGTGAGTTCTCTCTATTTGATACTTCATATGGTTAGTTTTATGGTAGTCTAGGGTCTTAAAATCAGTGTTCCCACTCCAAAGGCTCAGAGTTTGATCTCTGGCCAAGAACAAAGATTCTACAAGTGGTTTGTTATGACATTGAGGGAGAATAAAACAAATATCTAAAAACAAGAAACCAAAATGAACCCCAGACAACTAGCAATTACAAAATCAGGCAAATAATAATTAAAATAATGAAATATACACATATACATATATACCCATGAGCAAAGTGAAACAGTCCAACAAAAACAAAGTACAATAGGTTGATCCAGTGAACAAAAGAAATAAAAAATTATATTTATCAGTTAAGAACAAAACTAACTTAGTACAAACTGGAAAACAAAACTAAAGCAGTGTGCTAAGTGAGGAATAAAGCAATGAAAACAAAACTAACAAATATGTTGAGAGGAAAAGAAAGAAAGAAATAATAGATATGCAAAGTTAAATAGAGGTAAATGAAGATTTATATACAGTAAAGATTAACTGAAAGGAAAAAATAACACTGGGAGAGATACCAAGGCATTTCACAGATTCTGCAAGTGCATGCATGGGTCTGCTAAGGTCTCCTGTGGGGCAGTATCCATACCCAAGGGGTCCTCTTTTGAAGCAACTCTTCAAGACTATATTGGATTTTTTTAGAAACAAGTGTTTTTCTGGGAGTCAAGTCTTCAAGACACCAAAATGAATTGATGTAAAAGACCTCTTCCTTCAGGTCTCTGCATCAAGATTTGTCACTGAAAATAATAGATGGAGAAGTCTTTAGGCTATTTTAAGGATAAGACTGAAAACCAGAGGCAGGAGGCTTAAGTCCAAAACCTGAGAACACCAGAGAACTCCTGACTCCAGGGAACATTAATCAATAAGAGCTCATACAAAAGCCTCCATACCTACACTGAAACCAAGCACCACCCAAGAGCCAACAATTTCCAGAGCAAGACATACCATCCAAATTCTCCAACAACACAGGAACATAGCCCTGAGCTTCAATATACAGGCTGTCCAAAGTCACATCAAACCCATAGACATCTCAAAACTCACTCCTGGACCCTTCATTATGCTCCAGAGAGAAGAAATCCAGCTCCACTCACCAGAGCACTGACACAAGTGTCCCTAACCAGGAAACCTTGACAAACCACTCATCCAACCCCAACCGCAAAGAGGAACCTCTAAAATAAAGAGGAACTACAAACTGCCAGAATACAGAAAGGCTGTCCCTAACACAGCAATCTAAACAAGATGAAAAGGCAGAGAAATACTCAACAGGTAAAGGAACATGATAAATGCCCACCAAACCAAACCAAAGAGGAGGAGATAGGAGATCTACCTGAAAAAGAATTCAAAATAATATAGTAAAAATCTTGAAAACAAAATGGAGTTACAGATAGCCTGTAGACAGGGATTGAGAAGATGCAAGAAATGTTTAACAAGGACCTAGAAGAAATTAAAGAGTCAATATATACTGAATAATGCAATAGCTGAGATCAAAAGCACTCTGGAGGGAACCAACAGTAGAATAATGGAGGCAGAAGATAGGATTAGTGAAATAGAAGATAGAATAGAAATAAATGAAGCAGAGAGGAAAAAAGGAAAAAGAATTAAAGAAATGAGGACAATCTCAGAGACCTCTGGGACAATGTTAAACATCCCAACATTGAATCATAGAAGTCCCCGGAAAAGAAGACAAAAAGAAAGGCCATGAGAAAATACTTGAAGACATAATAGTTGAAAACTTCCCTAAAATGAGGAAAGAAATAGTCACCAAATCCAAGAAACCAAAGGAGTCCCAAATAGGATAAACCCAAGGTGAAACACCCCAAGACACATATTAATCAAACTAACAAAGATCAAACACAAAGAACAAATATTAAAAGCAGCAAGGGAAAAACAATAACACACAAGGAGATCCTCATAAAAATAATGGTTCATCTTTCAATAGAAACTCTTCAGGCCAGAAAGGAATGGCAGGACATACGTAAAGTGATGAAAGAGAAAAGGCTACAGCCCAGATTACTATACCCAGCAAGGATCTCATTCAAATATGGAGAAGAAATCAAAAGGTTTACAGACAAGCAAAAGCTGACAGAATTCAGCACCATCAAACTAGCTCTTCAACAAATGCTAAAGGATCTTCTCTAGACAGGAAACATAGAAAAGGTGTATAAACCCAAACTCAAAACAACAAAGTAAATGGCAATGGGATCATACTTATCAATAATTGCCTTAAAGGCAAATGGGTTGAATGCCCCACCAAAAGACAAAGACTGGCTGAATGGATACAAACACAAGATGCCTATATATGCTGTCTACAAGAGACCCATCTCAAAACAAGGGACACATACAGATTGAAAGTGAAGGGCTGGAAAAAGATTTCCATGCAAATAGAGACCAAAAGGAAGCAGGAGTAGCAATGCTCATATCAGATAAAATAGACTTTAAAATAAAGGCTGTGTAAAGAGAAAAAGAAGGACACTACATAATGATCAAAGGATCAATCCATGAAGATACAACCGTTATAAATATATATGCACCCAACATAGGAGCACCACAATATGTAGGGCAAAGTCTAACAAGTATGAAAGGGGAAATTAACAATAACACAATAATAGTGGGAGACTTTAATACCCCACTCACACCTATGGATAGATCAACTAAACAGAAAATCAAGGAAACACAAACTTTAAATAATACAGTGGACCAGTTAGACCTAACTGATATCTATAGGACACTTCACCCCAAAACAATGAATTTCTCCTTTCTCTCAAGTGCACACGGAACCTTCTCCAAGATAGATCATATCCTGGGCCATAAATCTAGCCTTAGTAAATTCAGAAAAAATGAAACCATTCCAAGCCATCTTTTCTGACCACAATGCAGTAATATTAGATGTCAATTACAGGAGAAAAACTGTTAAAAATTCTAACATATGGAGGCTGAACAACATGCTGCTGATAACCAACAAATCACAGAAGAAATCAAAATATGCATAGAAATGAATGAAAATGAAAACACAGCAACCTAAAACCTATGGGACACTGTAAAAACAGTGCTAAGGGGAAGGTTCCTTACCTCAAGAAACAAGAAAAAAGTCAAATAAATAACCCAACTCTACACCTAAAGCAACTAGAAAGGAAAGAAATGAAGAACCCCAGGGTTACTAGAATGAAAGAAATCTTACAAATTAGGGCAGAAATAAATGCAAAAGAAACAAAAGAGACCATAGCAAAAATCAACAAAGCTGAAAGCTGGTTCTTTGAGAAGATAAATAAATTGACAAACCACTAGACAGACTCATTAAGAAACAAAGGGAGAAGAATCAAATCAACAAAATTAGTCATGAAAATGGAGAGATCACAAACAATACAGAAATACAAAGGATCATAAGAGACTATTTCAGCAACTATATGCCAATAAAATGGACAACTTGGAAGAAATGGACAATAAAAGTACAACATTCCAAAACTGAACCAGGAACACATAGAAAATCTTAACAGACCCATTACAAGCACAGAATTTGAAACTGTAATCAGAAATCTTCCAGCAAACAAAAGCCCAGGTCCAGACGGCTTCAGAGCTGAATTCTACCAAAAATTTAGAAAAGAGCTAACACCGATCTTACTCAAGCTCTTCCAGAAAATTGCAGAGGAAAAACCTCTAATAGTCAAAGCAATCTTGAGAAAGAAGAATGAAACTGGAGGAATCAACCTGCCTGACTTCAGGCTCTACTACAAAGCTACAGTCATCAAGACAGTATGGTACTGGCACAAAGGCAGAAATATAGATCAATGGAACAAAATAGAAAGCCCAGAGATAAATCCATGCACCTATGGACACCTTATCTTTGACAAAGGAGGCAAGAATATACAATGGAGAAAAGACAATCTCTTCTACGAGTAGTGCTGGGAAAACTGGTCAACCACCTGTAAAAGAATGAAACTAGAACACTTTCTAACGCCATACAGAAAAATAAACTCAAAATGGATTAAAGATCCAAACATAAGACCAGAAACTATAAAATTCCTAGAGAAGACCATAGGAAAAACACTCTCCGACATAAATCACAGCAGGATCCTCTATGACCCACATCCCAGAGTAATGGAAATAAAAGGAAAAATAAACAAGTAGGACCTAATTAAACTTAAAAGCTTTTGCACAATGAAGGAAACTATAAGCAAGGTGAAAAGACAACCTTCAGAATGGGAGAAAATAATAACAAACAAAGCAACTGATAAAGAATTAATCTCAAAAATATTCAAGCAACCCCTTGCCTGACTTCAGGCTCTACTACAAAGCTACAGTCATCAAGACAGTATGGTACTGGCACAAAGGCAGAAATATAGATCAATGGAACAAAATAGAAAGCCCAGAGATAAATCCATGCACCTATGGACACCTTATCTTTGACAAAGGAGGCAAGAATATACAATGGAGAAAAGACAATCTCTTCTACGAGTAGTGCTGGGAAAACTGGTCAACCACCTGTAAAAGAATGAAACTAGAACACTTTCTAACGCCATACAGAAAAATAAACTCAAAATGGATTAAAGATCCAAACATAAGACCAGAAACTATAAAATTCCTAGAGAAGACCATAGGAAAAACACTCTCCGACATAAATCACAGCAGGATCCTCTATGACCCACATCCCAGAGTAATGGAAATAAAAGGAAAAATAAACAAGTAGGACCTAATTAAACTTAAAAGCTTTTGCACAATGAAGGAAACTATAAGCAAGGTGAAAAGACAACCTTCAGAATGGGAGAAAATAATAACAAACAAAGCAACTGATAAAGAATTAATCTCAAAAATATTCAAGCAACCCCTGCAGCTCAATTCCAGAAAAATAAACAACCCCATCAAAAAATGGGCCAAAGAACTAAACAGACGTTTCTCCAAGGAAGACATACAGATGGCTACCAAACACATGAAAAGATGCTCAACATCACTCATTATCAGAGAAATGCAAATCAAAACCACAATGAGTTACTATTTCATGCTGGTCAAAATGGTTGCTATCAGAAAGTCTACAAACAATAAATGCTGGAGAGGGTGTGGAAAGGAACCCTCGTACACTGCTGGTGGGAATGCAAGCTAGTACGGCCACTTATGGAGAACAGTGTGGAGATTCCTTAAAAAAACTGGAAACAGAACTGCCATAATACCCAGCAATCCCACTGCTGGGCATACACCAAGGAAACCAGAATTGAAAGAGAAACGTGTACCCCAATGTTCATTGCAGCACTGTTTATAATAGTCAGGACATGGAAGCAACCTAGATGTCCATCCGCAGATGAACGGATAAGAAAGCTGTGGTACATATACACAATGGAATATTACTCAGCCATTAAAAAGATTACATTTGAACAGTTCTAATGAGGTGGATGAAACTGGAGCCTATTATACAGAGTGAAGTAAGCCAGAAATAAAAACACCAATACAGTATACTCACACACACACACACACACACACACACACACACACACACACACACACACACACACACACA
>SJXQ01011665.1:51083-156794 GCA_006408695.1 Aepyceros melampus
GTATAAGAGACAGATATATACTTTGACTGCATGGATCACAATAAACTGTGGAAAATTCTGAAAGAGATGGGAATAACAGACCACCTGAACAGCCTCTTGAGAAATCTGTATGCGGGTCAGGAAGCAACAGTTAGAACTGTATATGGAACAGACTGGTTCCAAATAGGAAAAAGAGTATGTCAAGGCTATATATTGTCATCCTGCTTTTTTAACTTATATGCAGAGTACATCATGAGAAACACTGGGCTGGAGGAAGCACAAGCTGGAATCAAAATTGCCAGGAGAAATATCAATAACCTCAGATATGCAAATGACACCACCTTTATGGCAGAAAGTGAAGAGGAACTAAAAAGCCTCTTGATGAGAGTGAAAGATGAGACTAAAAATGTTGGCTTAAAGCTCAACATTCAGAAAGCTAAGATCATGGCATCCAGTCCCATCACTTCATTGCAAATAGATGGGGTAACAGTGGAAACTGTGGCTGATTTTATTTTGGGGGGCTCCAAAATAATTGCAGATGGTGATTGCAGCCATTAAATTAAAAGGTACTTACTCCTTGGAAGGAAAGTTTTGACCAACCTAGATAGCATATGAAAAGCAGAGACATTACTTTGCCAACAAAGGTCTGTCTAGTCAAGGCTATAAAGTGAAGAGGAACTAAAAAGCCTCTTGATGAGAGTGAAAGATGAGACTAAAAATGTTGGCTTAAAGCTCAACATTCAGAAAGCTAAGATCATGGCATCCAGTCCCATCACTTCATTGCAAATAGATGGGGTAACAGTGGAAACTGTGGCTGATTTTATTTTGGGGGGCTCCAAAATAATTGCAGATGGTGATTGCAGCCATTAAATTAAAAGGTACTTACTCCTTGGAAGGAAAGTTTTGACCAACCTAGATAGCATATGAAAAGCAGAGACATTACTTTGCCAACAAAGGTCTGTCTAGTCAAGGCTATGGTTTTCCCAGTGGTCATGTATGAATGTGAGAGTTGGACTATAAAGAAAGCCAAATGCCAAAGAATTGATGCTTTTGGACTGTGGTGTTGGAGAAGACTCTTGAGAGTCTCTTGAACTGCAAGGAGATCCAACCAGTCCATCCTAAAGGAGATCAGCCCTGGATGTTCATTGGAAGAACTGATGTTGAAGCTGAAACTCCAATACTTTGGCCACCTGATGTGAAGAGCTGACTCATTGGAAAAGTCCCTGATGCTGAGAAAGATTTTAGGTGGGAGGAGAAGGGGATGACAAAGGATGACATGGTTGGATGGCATCACCGACATGGATCTGGGTGGACTCCAGGAGTTGGTGATGGACAGGGAGGCCTGGTGTGCTGTGGTTCATGGGATCACAAAGAATTGGACACGACTGAGCAACTGATCTGAACTGAACTGAACTAAGCACGTATATATGGAATTTAGGAAGATGGTAATGATAACCCTGTATGGGAGACAGCAAAAGAGACACAGATGTATAGAACAATTTTTTGAACTTTGTGGGAGGGGCGAGGGTGCGATAATTTGAGAGAATAGCATTGAAGCATGTATATTATCATATGTGAAACAGATCACCAGTCCAGGTTTGATGCATGAGACTGGGCACCTAGGACTTTTGCACTGGGATGGCCCAGAGAGATGGGATGGGGAGGGAGGTGGGAGGGGGGTTCAGGATGGGGAATACATGTACACCCATGGCTGGTTCATTTCAATGTATGACAAAACCACTACAATATTGTAATTAGCCTCCAATTAAAATAAATTAATTAAAATAAAAGAAGAGAAAAGAACAGTTGGAAAAGCAAGTGAAGGAATAAATGTTGAAAAAATATAATAGGTTTAAAATTTTAAAATTAAAATTTAAAAAAGAGAAAAGAGAAAATAAAAAGGAAGAAGAATGAAAAGGGAGAAAAAAATGAAAACTCCACAGAAGGGCAAAAACCCAATGTAGACACAGAGGTTTATAACAACAACAGAAATAGTGACTGAATATACACATATACATAGACACCCATAAGCAAAATCAAAACAGTCCAACAAAAATTAAGTACAATAGATTGACCCAGTGAACAAAGGAAATAAAGAATTATATTTACTATATTTTAAAAAAACTAAAGCAAGGTGCCGACTGGGGAATATAGCAATAAAAATAAAACTAACAAATATGTTGAGAGGAAAGGAAAGCATGGAAAGAAAGAAAGAACAGATATGCGAAGTTAAGTACAGGTAGATAAAGAAGATTTATATATGTTAAAGACAAACTGCAAGGGGGAAAAGAAGAGCAGGAAAAGCAAACAAAGAAATCAGTTCAGTTCAGTTCAGTTGCTCAGTCTTGTCTGACTCTTTGCAACCCCATGAATTGCAGCACGCCAGGCCTCCCTGTCCATCACCAACTCCCAGAGTTCACTCAAACTCACGTCCATTGAGTCGGTGATGCCATCTAGCCATCTCATCCTCGGTTGTCCCCTTCTCCTGCCCCCAATCCCTCCCAGCATCAGAGTCTTTTCCAATGAGTCAACTCTTCTCATAGGTGGCCAAAGTACTGGAGTTTCAGCTTTAGCATCATTCCCTCCAAAGAACACCCAGAGCTGATCTCCAGAATGGACTGGTTGGTAGATGTAGAGGAAAATAGTGATAGGTTTAAAAAAATAAATTAAAAAAAAAAGAAGAAGAAGAAGAAAGGAAAGAGGAAAATTTCACAGAACTGCAAAAGCCCAATGTAGAGACAGAGATTTATGACAATAAAAAATGTGACTGAGGAAAAAGAAAACCTAAATAGCTTAATTTGGATTCTTAGTGCCAATAAAACTGACAACTAAAACAGAGGGGGAGATTAAGGGGGGAGGGAAGGAAAAAATCCAAAAGAATCTACAGAATGAGTTAAAAATAAGAATAATAAATGTTTCTCTTGAGTCACTGCTGTTAGAATACTTTCCCTCATTGGGAATCACAGTCTAACTTACCTCCCTAGGATACCCAACAACACTGTACTGATTGCTCTCTGGACCTGCTTTGGGAGCTGCTCAGATTCTAATCTACTCCTACTCCAGTGTATTCTTGCCTCCAATGTCCACAGCTATCAGAGCTAGTGTATTTTCTTTTGTGGGAGCTCTCAATGGCCTTTTATATATTCCATAGACACAGAGTCTGCTTAGTTGATCGTGTGGATTTAATCTGAAGCTTGTATAGCTGGTGGGAAGGTTTTGGGTCATCTTCCTTAGCCACACTGCCCCCGAGTTTCAATTGTTTTTATTTCCACCTCTATATGTGATCTCCTGAGGCTTCCCTGGAGGGCTTGGGTTTGCCCCTGTGAGGGCCAGGTGTGGAGGTGGTGCAACTGCTTGGGTCGCAGGGGTTCTAGCAGCTCCAGGTACCCAGGGGGGGTTGGCGGCTAGGGTAGTAGGAAATACAGTGCTCTAAAAGGGTATGGCAACCACTATTGGCCAATACGCTCCAATATTCTTGCCTGGAGAACCCCTTCTCTGAAGAGAAGCCTCGCAGGCCACAATCTACAGGGTCGCAAAGAGTCAGACAGGACTGAAGTGATCCTCTCTCATAAACACAAGACTTTCCCCCTAACCCCCTCACTGGCAGCTCTGCCCCAGTGAGAGTTGAGTGTGAAGGTGGTGCAGCTGTTTCGCTTTTGGGGACCCTGGCAGGACCAAATGTGCAGAGACACAGACTGCCTCTGTGGCAGGAGTTATGGCCCTATCAGAGTCTTTTTTCAAGCCTCTTGTAGCTGGAGATCAGAAAGCCTCTTTGACAAGTCTTTCTCCTTAGCTCTGCCCATTCAAGCGAATCAGAGGGATCCTTTGCCTGGGGTCCTTCGCTCCCCTGTTTTAATTTGCATTTCCTTAATGGTGTATGATACAGAACATCTTTCCACATTTTTATCTGCCATTTATTTATCTTCCTTGGTGAGGTGTCTGTTAAGGTGTTTGCCCCATTTTTAACGGGACTGCACTGAGCTGAGTATCTTGTACAGGTTACCACTCCAACTACATGGAAAATAGAAAATTTACCGTGTTAACCAACTGGAGTAAAATTCCAAACAATTCTGCCCATTGCATCTTGCTATTGGAGTCACTAAGAAAAATACCACACTGTCAAGCACTTTATTTAGATGGGTTTCTTTATTTAGGAACCAAACTTTATTTAGATAGAAAAGAGGCAGAGCTAGATCATTTTCAGTAGTGGGCATCAGTGCCCCATGGCCAGCAGGTCTTTCCCTCTCACTTGCTGCAAATGCAAGGAATGCCATTCATTCTTGCTTGGAGAACAGAGCAGTGAGGTTGGCCGGGTGTCATATGATGCATACTCCAAGCCAGGCTTCAGCAATATGGGAACTGTGAACTTCTAGATATTCAAGCTGGTTTTCGAAAAGGCAGAAGAACCAGAGATCAAACTGCCAACATCTGCTATATCATCAAAAAAGCAAAAGAGTTCCAGAAAAACATCTACTTCTGCTTTATTGACTATGCCAAACTCACTGACTGTGTGGATCACAAGAAACTGTGGAAAACTCTGAAAGAGATGGGCATACCAGACCACCTGATCTGCCTCTTGAGAAACTATATGCAGGTCAGGAAGCAGCAGTTTGAACTGGACATGGAACAACAGACTGGTTCCAAATAGGAAAAGGAGTACGTCAAGGCTGTATATTAGTATCCTGCTTATTTAACTTCTATGCAGAGTACATCATGAGAAACGCTGGGCTGGAGGAAGCACAAGCTGGAATCAAGATTGCAGGGAGAAGTATCAATAACCTCAGATATGCAGATGACACCACTCTTATGGCAGAAAGTGAAGAAATAAAGAGCCTCTTGATGAAAGTGAAAGAGGAGAGTGAAAAAGTTGGCTTAAAGCTCAACATTCAGAAAACTAAGATCATAGCATCCGGTCCCATCACTTCATGGGAAATAGATGGGGAAACAGTGGAAACCATGGCTGACTTTATTTTTCTGGGCTCCAAAATCATTGCAGATGGTGATTTCAGCCATGAAATTAGAAGATACTTACTTCTTGGAAGGAAAGTTATGACCAACCTAGATAGTATATTAAAAAGCAAAGACATTACTTTCTTAACAAAAGTCCGTCTAGTCAAAGCTATGTTTTTTTCAGCGGTCATGTATGGATGTGAGAGTTGGACTATAAAGAAAGCTGAGCTCAGATGAATTGGTGCTTTTGAACTGTGGTGTTGGAGAAGACTCTTGAGAGTCCCTTGGACTGCAAGGAGATCCAACCAGTCCATCCTAAAAAGAGACCAGTGCTGGGTATTCATTGGAAGGACTGATGTTGAAGCTGAAACTCCAATACTTTGGCCACTTGATGCAGGCCCAAGACCCATCTTTGTGCACGTAAGAGGTGGGGTGGGAGCAGAAAGACTGAATGCATGAGACTGTCATCCCCATCGTTTGTGCTTTTATTGTTCAATTTGAGTTCTTCGCATATTTTTAATAACAGTACTTTATCAGAGAAGTCATTTGCAAATATTGTCTCCCAGTCTATACCTTTTCTTTTTATTCTCTTGACGTCCTTCACAGGGCAGAAATTTTTAATTTTAATGAAGTCTGGGTCATCAATTATTTTCTTCAGGATCCTGCCTTTTGTGTTGTATCTAAAAAGTTATTGCCATGCCCAATGTCATCTAGGTTTTTCCTGTGTTATTCTAAAATCTTTACTGTAAAGATTTTACAGACATTTTACATTTATGTCTGTAATCCATTTTGAAGTAATTTTTGTGAAGAATGTGAAGCCTGTGCCACGATTCTTTTTTTTTTTTCTCCTTTGCATGTGGATGTCCAGTTGTTATATCATCATTTGTTGAAAAGACTATTGTTTCACATTATATTGCCTTTGCTCCTATATCAAAGATCAGTTGAATTACATAGTAAAATGGACTTTATAGATGCATACTTCCAGTAATTTTGATAAGATTCTACCTATTGTGTGAGCAATTTCTTAACAGGGTTTTCTTGATGATTCCAAACAGGGACTTGTTAAAAGAAAAATTATGACCAACCTAGACTGCATATTAAAAAGCACAGACATTACTTTGCCAACAAAGGTCCATCTAGTCAAAGCTATGGTTTTTCCAGTAGTCACATATAGATGTGAGAGTTGGACTATAAAGAAAGCTGAGTGCTGAAGAATTGATGCTTTTGAACTGTGGTGTTAAAGAAGACTCTTGAGAGTCCCTTGGACAGCAAGGAGATCTAACCAGTCCATCCTAAAGAAAATTAGTCCTGAATATTCATTGGCAGGACTGATGCTGTAGCTGAAACTACAAAACTTTTACCACCTGATGTGAAGAACTGACTCATTTGAAAATACCCTGATGCTGGGAAAGATTGAAGGCAGGAAGAGAAGGGGATGACAGAGGATGAGATGATTGGGTGGCATCATCAACTTAATGGACATGAGTTTGAGTAAACTTCGAGAGTTGGTGATGGACAGGAAGACTTGGCATGCTGCAGTCCATGGGGTCACAGAGTCAGACATGACTGAGTGACTGAACTGAACTGAAATTTTATGAGAGAATATTGGACATGGAATTCTGGGAATTTGTTATGGTCAGTAAAAAGCTTTTCTGTGTTTATACATGTGTTCATCATTCAAACCCACCATGTGTTACACTGCACAACTAAACTGCCACATACTTACCTGCATTGTTCATTTAAGCAATTTCATGATCAATATTGATTGCTGTAGCCAAATTATATCAAAATCCACATCACCTAGTAAGATTGACTAACCAATTTGACACTCCAGATACTTATTTTAGGTGTACTAATCAATTTTATATGTCTTTGAGGAACCTAGGTTAAAATTTTAAGTCCCCTTTTTGTTAAAACCCCGGAGGCAGGCCATGCCTCACAGGAGATAACTTACTCCTTATCTGGTGACTCAGAATCTCCTGGTCCTTAACAAAGCCCCATTCTATTAATTCTTAACTGATGACTTATAACCTAGTTTCCTGACCTTGCAAAAGAGACCCCCTCTCAAAAAGATGTATTTACTGTCGGATTTTTCCGGGTAATTGTTTCTTTAAGAACTGGCCAAGCGCTGCAGGGTGGTCAGTCAATTGTTTTGACTTAATTACCTGCAGACCTACCCCACCAGTCAAATGTCCTCACCCCGCCTACACCCGCCTATGGCCCCCTACCACATTGTTCCCAACATCCTGACCCCTCCCACACCTGCCTGTGATTTTTCGGTATAAAAGTTCCTCACAATTGATGTTCGGGGTTCAGTCTCCACTCAAGGAATTCTAGCCACTGTGGTCTTTGGAGCGACAGATTCTTAGAAAAGGCCGCGAGGTCTTACATCTTTACTTAAGACTCATTTTTTTTTTTTTTTGTTAAAGTAGACTACTGATTATTTTGTTTAGATGACTCAAGGAGAGGTGTGAGACTAAACTTACTCATGAATGACCTCTTTGAACAGGCAGGAGAATGTGCTTCTCTTAACAAGAGAATAGTAATAAGGGATAATATCAATCTGCATTTGCAGAGCAAGATTTTTAAAGGACTTTCTACTGCATTATTTCATATAGTTTTCATGACGATTCTGTTATTCAGATAGTACAGTTAGTCTTCACTTCATTAGGCAAATGGTGAAACTAAACAAAGGTCACACGAAAACATAAAAAAGAAAACTTAATTCTTTTACCTGGGATTCACTGTGGAATCCAGCTTGCTTTCCCTGAGACCACTAAAACACTTTAATTTTCTGAGTGCCACATGGTCAGCAACTGTATTAAGAAACGTCTCCAAGTTCATTCACATACTTTCAAAATTCCCTTTTTCCTTTCCTTCTTTCAGCACTTTACCTGACTTATAGTGGGAATAATAAACCTCCAAAATTGGTGGGTTTGACTCATGTATAATGGAAAATTACTCCATTGGTTATGAGCTATGATGTGAGACATCTGCTAGAATGGTCTGGCTAATACTGGCTGGACAACTCTTTTATTCTTTGTATTTTTCATGATCATTTTATGTGCTTTAATTATTTCCTTAACTATACTTTAAACTACTCTAGGGAAGAAATGATAATTTATACTTTGTATTCTTAGCACTTATGTTTAAATATAGGTAGTCACTGAAATGAATTTTTGTTGATAGTGTTCATGTAGGAAAGGGTTTGATGTATGCATGCAATATGGATCCAACAGTTTCCAAATGAATAAAAATTGCTGAATGAATAGCTCCTTTCAGGTTATTAAATGTACCATGCAAACTAGCTATGGCTCAACATCTGCTATATTTGGGCTTTTTATACTGTATCACGTTTCGTATAGGAAATGTTGCTATAATACTAACTTTATGATGTTTTTCTCCATTGCTGTATAGTATATTTTTATCTGTATGAAATTAATTCATCCAGAAAACACTTACTAATCTGCTTTTATGTGCCAGACACTGGATATGAGCTTGGCACATAAGATGTGCATAAAATTGGCTCAGACTTTAAGGAACTTTACATTTTGTAGTTAATTTAAAACATGCTGTGCATTCCTTATTTCTTCTATTTCCTCTTTTGCTTCTCACTTCCCATTTCCCCTCAACTTTTGTCATGTTCGTTTATATAGTCTAGCAGCAGCTGGTTAATACCAAGAAGGTTTCCATTTATTGCATACTCACTGAAGAGCTGTGCAAGTGCTCTTCACACAATGCCTCATTGAATTTTATTTTAAGCCTTGGAGCAAACCTGCTAAGTGGTTGTTATTGTCTTGTTCATTTTACAGCCTAGTAAATAAAGGCTTGGAGTGGCTGGATAATTTGCATATGACTAATAGCTTAGGTAGGGGAGCTGGCATTGAACCCAAGTTTTTCTTCAAATTCCACTCCCTTACCCACTACTCCATTGCTGTCTTTTAACTAAGGATGAAGTCATTCATTTATATAATGATAAACCTTTTATAGTTCAGTGGTAAAGAATCTGCCTGCAATGCTGGAGACGTAGGTTCAATCCCTGGGTCGTAAAGATACCCTGCAGAAGGAAATGGTGAACCGCTTCAGTATTCCTGCCTCAAAAATCCCATGAACAGAGGAGTCTGGTGGGCTACAGTCCATGGGAGTCACAGCAGAGTTGGATACAACTTAGAAACTAAACAACAGACCTTTTGTGGCATGCACACTTTTATTCTTCTGATGTATGTGAATCAACAAAAGTACACGTACATACTAGGGGAAAAAATGTAGACAGGGGCTTAAAATAATATCCAGGAGGGCTGAAGGGAGGGAGATTATTTAGGTGGAAAAGAAAACTGATGGAATATTGACTCTGTCTTTAGGGTTGTCACGTGGAAAAGGAATTTACCTACTGAACACCACTACAAGAATAAGGGACTTCCCAGCTGGCGCAGTGGTAAAGAAACCACCTGCCAATGCAGAAGATGCAAGAGACCTGGTTTCAACCCCTGGGTCAGGAAGATGTTCTGGAGGAAGAAATGGCAGTCCACTTCAGCTTTCTTGCCTGGACGCCCAGCAAGCAACAGTCTGTGGGGTCACAAAGAATTGGACATAACTGAGCAACTGAGTGCACATATAGACAACACACACAAGGATAAGGCTAAGAGAAAGTTGCCTTACAATACAGGGAACACAGTTGCAGTCCCTAGCAGGGCAACAAAGCCTACACGTGGCAACCACTGAGCCTAAGTGCCATACTAGAGGGATTAGAGCCCCACACACATGATGTAGCAAAGATCCTGTGTGTTACAACTAAAACCTGATGCAGTCAAATAAATAAATACTTTTTTTAAAAAAAAGGAAACAACTTTGAGTTCACTATGAGGAAAGGCTTTCTAATAGATTTGCTAAAGAAGATAATGCAATTTGTGCAGAAGTTCAAACATAATAGTGTTAAGGAGAGGCCTCAGCAGAACAGATAAGTAGATGAGATAGTGATTGTGGTCCTGCCTCTGACTTCAAAGGCTAAATAGCTGAATCATGGGTCATTCTAGCCTTAGGACACCCTCCAGGATTTGGCCTACTGAGCAGTAGATGTCACTGTTTCATAGAAAGAAGAGTAAAGATACACCTTTTGACTGTAAATAGGACATTTGAAAATGATGTATTCAGATCTCCATTTATTTTCAATGGAGAGAAGTTTCTAAAAACTGTTTAGGATTAATGTTGTAGCTAAGAAACACACAATGAGAAATCCAAGATTTTATAGCATTTTTCTTAAGAACTTAGGCTTTATTTTTCTTGTAAGGCTTTGCCCAATATTGTAATGGAAGATTATGCTTGTTCCAAAGAATCCCTATGCATAAGATGAGATCTAATAAAAGACAAAATGTCTTGTTCCCTAGATGGTGCTGCTGGTATTAAGGGTGATATATATGTACATATACATGTATGTATTCACACAAAGACATTTTGAATAAATGTTTATTTTGTCTTCCCTTCTGGCCCTCTATTCTTTCTGGGTTTAACCCAAGCTCTTTAAGGAAAAGAGCATGACATGAACACAAGGTGACTGGGATTTGCATTCTCAGTTTGTTAGATACTCACATTGAGATCATCATGACTCAAGTTTAGGTGGAAGCAGCTTTTCTTGGCAGGGTTATCATCTATTAAACCCAAAGGTTGGAAGTAATTTCTCAGCCCCAGAGAAAGTTACAAGGTCATCGACATTGTTTGAGAGAAGTGTATCCTCTTCACTCAGCTTTGTCTCTTCAGTTCCAAAGATCCTCCTGGAGCACACAGGACCTGATGCTCATCTAACCCATCTCTTTGAGGAGCTTTTCTCGGATAGAGATTTTTTTCACTTCAAAGAGACTCCAAAGACAGAGAGAGGGAAAAGAGGAGATGGGGTCCTTTAAACCTGTCCCCTTCGTTGTCTGTGAACTACATCAACAATGGCTTCCTAAGCATCTATAAATATAAATTAACTCCTAGTTGCATTTTCTTAAGAAGCTTATATTCTCAGAGGACTGATGAAATGTAGTCAAATGACATAATAAAAAGTGGAATGCACCCTAAAAGTAGAACAAAGAGCCATATGTTTTAAAATAGGAGTGAGCTGGAATATATAAGAGCATTTTTTATAGAGCATATGAAATTTTAATTGTGATGCTGAAGGATGGGTAGAATTTTGATACACAAAAAATGCAGGGGAATGACGGTCTAAAAAAGAAATGGTATAGTTTCAATGCTACTCTCTCAACTTGTCCCACCCTCACCTTCCCCCACTGTATCTACATATCTGTTCTCCATGTCTGTATCTCCATTGCTGTGTTGCAAATATGGCTGATACATGTTGATGTAACCAACACAGAAATCAACACAATAATGTAAAGCTATTATCCCCCAATTAAAAAATAAAATAAAATAAGAAATTATCATAATATAAGATTGAATAGAAAGGGGCTTGCAAAGGTGGAATAGGAAGGGGCTTGCAAAGGTGGAATAGGAAGCGGCTTGCAAAGGTGGACTTGGAACAACAGACTGGTTCCAAATAGGAAAAGGAGTACGTCAAAGCTGTTTATTGTCACCCTGCTTATTTAACTTATATGCAGAGTACATCATGAGAAATGCTGGGTTGGAAGAAGCACAAGCTGGAATCAAGATGGCCAGGAGAAATATCAATAACCTCAAATATGCAGATGACACCATTCTTATGGCAAAAAGTAAAGAGGAACTAAAAAGCCTCTTGATGAAAGTGAAAGAGAAGAGTGAAAAAGTTGGCTTAAAGCTCAACATTCAGAAAATGAAATCATGGCATCTGGTCCCATCACTTTCTGAGAAACAGATGGGGAAACAGTGGAAACAATGTGAGACTTTATTTTTTGGGGCTCCAAAATCACATCAGATGGTGATTTCAGCCACGAAATTAAAAGACGCTTACTCCTTGGAAGCGGTTTGCCATTCCCTTCTCTAGTGGACCACATTCTGTCAGACCTCTCCACCATGACCCATGAATAGTATGAAAAGGAAAAATGATAGGATACTGAAAGAGGAACTCCTCAAGTTGGTAAGTGCCCAATATGCAACTGGACATCAGTGGAGAAATAACTCCAGAAAGAATGAAGGGGTGGAGCCACAGCAAAACAATACCCAGTTGTGGATGTGACTGGTGATAGAAGTAAGGTCCAATGCTGCAAAGAGCAATATTGCATAGGAACCTGGAATGTTAGGTCCATGAATCAAGGCAAATTGGAAGTGGCCAAACAGGACATGGCAAGAGTGAACATCGACATTCCAGGAATCAGCTAACTAAAATGGACTGGAATGGGTGAATTTAACTCAGATGACCATTATATCTACTACTGTGGGCAGGAATCCCTTAGAAGAAATTGAGTAGCCATCATAGTCAACAAAAGAGTCTGAAATGTAGTACTTGGATGCAATCTCAAAGACGACAGAATGATCTTTGTTCATTTCCAGGGCTAGCCATTCAATATCATGGTAATCCAAGCCTATGCCCCAAACAGTAACACTTAAGAAGCTGAAGTTGAACGGATCTATGAAGACCTACAAGACCTTTTAGAACTAACACCCAAAAAAGATGTCCTTTTCATTATAGGGGACTGGAATGCAAAAGTAGGAAGTTAGGAAACACTTGGAATAACAGGCAAATTTGACCTTGGAATGCAGAATGAAGCAGGGCAAAGACTAATAGAGTTTTGCCAAGAGAACACACGGGTCATAGTAAACACCCTCTTCCAACAACACAAGAGAAGACTCTACGCATGGACATCACCAGATGGTCAACATCAAAATCAGATGATCATATTTTTGCAGCAAAAGATGGAGAAGTTCTATACAGTCAGCAGAAACAAGACCAGGAGCTCACTGTGTCTCAGATCACGAACTCTTTATTGCCAAATTCAGACTTAAATTGAAGAAGTAGGGAAAACCACTAGACCATTCAGATATGACCTAAATCAAATCCCTTATTATTATACAGTGAAAGTGAGAAATAGATTTAAGGGACTAGATCTGATAGAGTGCCTGATGAACTATGGACAGAAGTTCGTGGCATTGTACAGCAAACAGGGATCAAGATCATCCCCAAGAAAAAGAAATGCAAAAAGGCAAAATGGCTGTCTGAGGAGGCCTTACAAATAGCTGTGAAAAGAAGAGAAGTGAAAAGCAAATGAGAAAAGGAAAGATATAAGCATCTGAATGCAGACTTCCAAGGAATAGCAAGGAGAGATAAGAAAGCCTTCCTCAGCGAACAAGGCAAAGAAATAGAGGAAAACAACAGAATGGGAAAGACTAGAGATCACTTCAAGAAAATTAGAGATACCATGGGAACATTTCATGCAAACATGGGCTTGATAAAGGACAGAAATGGTATGGAGTTAACAGAAGCAGAAGGCATTAAGAGGAGGTGGCAAGAATACACAAAAGAACTGTGCAAAAAATATCTTCATGACAAAGATAATCAAAATGGTGTGATCACTCACCTAGAGCCAGATATCCTGGAATGTGAAGTCAAGTGGGCTTTAGAAAGCATCACTACAAACAAAGCTAGTGGAAGTGATGGAATTCCAGTGGAGCTATTTCAAATCCTGAAAGATGATGCCATGAAAGTGCTGCACTCAATATGCCAGCAAATTTGGAAAACTCAGCAGTGGCCACAGGACTGGAAAAAGTCAATTTTCATTCCAATCCCAAAGAAAGGCCATACCAAAGAATGCTCAAGCTACTGCACAGTTGCACTCATCTCACACACTAGTAAAGTAATGTTCAAAATTCTCCAAGCCAGGCTTCAGCAATACATGAACCATGAACTTCCTGATGTTCAAGCTGGTTTAGAAAAGTCAGAGGAACCAGAGATCAAGTTGTCAACATCAGCTGGATTATGGGAAAAGCAAGAGAGTTTCAGAAAAATGTCTATTTCTGCTTTATTGACTATGTCAAAGTCTTTGATTGTGTGGATCACAATCAACTGTGGAAAATTCTGAAAGAAATGGGCATACAAGACCACCTGACCTGCCTCTTGAGAAACCTATATGCAGGTCAGGAAGCAACAGTTCGAACTGGACATGGAACAACAGACTGGTTCCAAATAGGAAAAGGAGTACATCAAGGCTGTATATTGTCACCTTGCTTATTTAACTTATATGCAGGGTACATCATGAGAAACGCTGGGCTGGAAGAAGCAAACAAGCTGGCATCAAGTTTTCTGGGAGAAATATCAATAACCTCAGATATGCAGATGACACCAACCTTATGGCAGGAAGTGAAGAGGAACTAAAAAGCCTCTTGATGAAAGTGAAAGAAGAGAGTGAAAAAGTTGCCTTAAAGTTCAACATTCAGAAAACTAAGATCACGGCATCAAGTCCCATCACTTCATGGGAAATAGATGGGGAAACAATGGAAATAGTGTCAGACTTTATTTTTGAGGGCTCCAAAATCACTGTAGATCATGATAGCAGCCATGAAATTAAAAGATGCTTGCTCTTTGGAAGGAAAGTTATGACCAACCTAGATAGCATATTGAAAAGCAGAGACATTACTTTGCCAACAAAGTCCATCTAGTCAAGGCTATGGTTTTTCCTCTGGTCATGTATGGATGTGAGAGTTGGACTGTGAAGAAGGCTGAGTGCAGAAGAATTGATGCTTTTGAACTGTGGTGTTGGAGAAGACTCTTGAGAGTCCCTTGGACTGCAAGGAGATCCAACTAGTCCATTCTAAAGGAGATCAGTTCTGGGTGTTCATTGGAAGGACTGATGTTGAAGCCGAAACTCCAGTACTTTGGCCACCCTGTTCAAAGAGTTGACTCATTGAAAAAGACCCTGATGCTGGGAGGGATTGGGGGCAAGAGGAGAAGAGACAACAGAGGATGAAATGGCTGGATGGTATCACCAATTCAATGCACATGAGTTTGGGTAAACTCTGGAAATTGGTGATGGACAGGGAGGACTGGTGTGCTGTGATTCATGAGGTCATCATAGAGTCGGACATGAACTAAACTGAACTATTCCTTGGAAGCAAAGTTATGACCAACCTAGATAGCATTTTGAAAAGCAGAGATTTTACTTTGCCAACAAAGGTCCATCTAGTCAAGGCTATGGTTTTTCCAATGGTCATGTGAGAGTTGGATTGTGAAGAAAGCTGAGCACCAAAGAGTTGATGCTTTTGAACTGTGGTGTTGGAGAAGACTCTTGAGAGTCCCTTGGACTGCAAGGAGATCAAATCATTCCATCCTAAAGGAGATCAGTCTTGGGTGTTCATTGGAAGGACTGATGTTGAAGCTGAAACTCCAGTACTTTGGCCACCTCATGCAAAGAGTTGACTCATTGGAAAAGACCTTGATGCTGGGAGGGATTGGGGGCAGGAGGAGAAGGGGATGACAGAGGATGAGATGGCTGGGTGGCATCACTGACTCGATGCACATGAGTTTGGGTAAACTCTGAGAGTTGGTGGTGGACAGGGAGGCCTGGCGTGCTTCGATTCATGGGGTTGCAAAGAGTCGGACATGACTGAGCTACTGGACTGAACTGAACTGCAAAGGTGGAATAGGAAGGGGCTTGGAGTTCCTGTCCAGATTGGTTGAAATGCAGGGTTCATAAAAAGAATATCAAATCAAATCAAAATCATTATTATGATTTTGGTTTGCACATGAGGATATAACCTGAATGCTTTTCAGGAGAGAAATAATAGTTCTAACAGGAATGCTTTAAAGAGATTATTACAGCATGTATTTATGCTGTCACACCCACATTGTGTTATTCTCTTTGTAACAGGAGGCCAGATCATCTGCTGAAAGTAAAGAACGGTGGCGTGCATTTGGGATCTTTAAAATTATGTAGATTTGGTGAGGTTACTATAGCAATTTCAGGGAAATAAAATTTTAGTAAGGTCCAAGCAGACTGAAGTCACAGAACACAGATCATGTAGCATGAGTTTGTAGCAGCCAGCATAATACTGTAATGAGCAGTACTGGAATGGAAACATGGAAAACAGATGGTGGTGGCCAGTGAGGGCTAGAAATGTACATAGTGAGTAGAACAGAGGATAAATACGGAACTCAAGGGTATAGAAAGGACAGATTAAGAATGACTGGATCCCAGCTTCTCTTCAGGTGGAAAGGTAAATAAAGATTATATGGATATCTACATGTGCCACGCAATAGGTTAAACAATTTTTAGAAACTCTGTGAATTAATGTTGATGTATTCATTTTATGGACAAGGAAGTGAAGAATTGGTGGGGTACTGGTATGACTGGTATGGGACAGAATTAGGATTCTAATCCTGGTCTGTCTGATGGAGACAGAAGAAAGCAGCTGGTAGTTTCCTCACCAGTGAAGACAGTGGAAGAAGTGATCTTCTGGGGGAAGTCTGGGTCAAGGCATGCCAGGGGACTATAAGGATGTAAAAGGAGGATAATTCAATGCATGCTGATGTGCGTGCAACTGTTTCTGAAAAGCTATGAAATAGCTTTTCATGGCATCTAAGATGCTAAGATAATGGTGAAGGTGAAGTCGCTCAGTCGTATCCGACTCTTTGCGACCCCATGGACTGTAATGTACTAGGCTTCTCTGTCCATGGGATTCTCCAGGCAAGAATACTGGAGTGGATTGCCATTTCCTTCTCCAGGGGATCTTCCCAACCCAGGGATCGAACCCAGGTCTTCCACATTGGAGGCAGACTCTTTAACCTCTGAGCCACCAGGGAAGCCTCCTGATGGGATTCTCTAAATTTTATATGACTGCCTCAGTCATGGTAAGAAATAATAATACTTCTTAGGATCAGAATAGCTTTCAGGAGGACTATGGGCTGACATTCCAGTGTTATTGTCAGAATCTCTCACAATCCTGTGAAAGAAAAGTACCACTTCAGCCAGCAGCAACAATCTGCAGTCAATCACTCGTTACAATCACAGGCCCATCAAGAGAAAACCTCAACTTGTGAGTATGAGTACTAGAACACCTCAGAACACATGGCTGAGGGTGGCAGAGAGCACCAGAGAAGGAAACAATAAGGCTGAGGCATGTGTGGACCAGGCCTGGGCAAGGCATCCACCTGCTGGCACTGCCTGTTTGGCCAATCCCAGCCGCTACAGAGGAATTTGCTTTGGCAGAAGGAGAGCTGGTCTCCTTCTGGGCCACCACAGTTGCTCTGCTATAAGAGTGATATTGCTTACAACAGATACTTCAAGGTTGAAGAGCATGTGCTCTGCTGTCAGAAAGAATTGCTTTGGATTTCCAGCCCTACTGTTTATTAGCTAGGTAAGTTTGGATATCATTTCTATAAAAATGGGACTAAGATATCTTTGTCTCTTATCAGTGACTTCATATTAGTCCTACAGCTAATAGTACTGTAGTACTGGTTGCTGAATCAATAAATAGTAGCAGCTACTAGCTGCTAGTGGAGCTTCCTACGTGACACTAGCACTAAGGAACCTGCTTACCAATGCAGGAGATGTAAGAGAGGCAGGTTCAATCCTTAGGAAGGGAAGATGCCCTGGAGGAGGGCATGGCAGCCCACTCCAGTATTCTTGCCTGGAGAAGCCCATGGACAGAGGAGCCTGGTGGGCTGCAGTCCCTAGGGTCCAACAAAGAGCTGGACACAACTGAAACAACTTCACAAATGCACACTAGCTGGTAGTAGGTGATGGAAAACAAAAACTATCTAACAATAGAAATTGGCTCTACAAATTCAGACTACTTGGTATAAAGTCACTAAGTAGTATCCATGGTAGTAGGGCTGGAATAAAGTGAGAGGGTGATGAATTATGGATTGTTCTTTTTGCTTTTTTGTGTATTTTATGTGACTTTCATAATTTGAGAAAAACAAAGGAGTTGAAAACAAAAACACAGTGATAAAAAACACTTTTAGGTTTATGCTTCTCACTGTTCTCTAAGTCTCAAATTAAAATGCTCCAATGTTTAAATATAACAGTTTTGGTTCATTTAGTGTGTTAACTTCATTATCATACCATATAGCTAGTGATTTCCAAAGAAATGTATTTGCTCTTATTTAGGACTCCATCTATATGATTCCAAATTATTTCCATTCAAACACAACCGATTTTTATTTCTTCTGTTTCACTTTACTTCCTGTCCATATATAAACATATACCATATATTCTAATTGTGAATATAGAGATTTTATACTCCTTTTTTTCATTGAACATTGTTCATGTAACTCCACTGTCTCCATATTTAAAACTTTTCATGGCTACTTATTAATATTCTATCAAAAACTATTATCTTATCTGTCTATTCCTCTAAGATTAACCATTTCAGTCCTCCCACATTTCTACAAAGGTGAACTAGTTAGACTTTTACACAACTTTAACCTTTTTCTTCTTGTGAACTATTTTCGTAGGAAAAAAAATTTTCAATGGTAGCAAAATATTTCTGGTTCTTAAAAGTTGTGGTTGGATTGTTTTTCAAAATGACTGTATACAGTTACAACACCAACCCCATGGCAGCTGCCACAGCTGCTTGATTTTTCTGACCCACAGGATCCCTATTATCATGTTAATTTTCATTTCTTTGATTACTAGCAGATTTGAGCATTGTCATTTATGTCTATATTTTTATGTTTCCTCTCGCAGCTTTGACATTTGTAAATAAATGTAACCTTCTGAATATGATTGGAACAAATAAAGTCTTTTTATTGCTGGCTTTTCTTAATTTGTTTCAAATTTAACCCAAAGTGTTTGCTCACTTTTGAAGTGCCCCCTGGAATAGAAAAATTAAAGAACAAAAGTAGAAAACAAATATATAAATTGGTTTTGTGTCATTCCACATCCAAGAAAGAAACTAAGAGCCTTGTATGTCCTTTCTCAACATCCTAAGGCCTGATGGCACCAATTCAATAGTCTAATGGGGTTACCTTTGGGGACATTCAAAACAGTCATACTCTGAACAGCAGATTTTATTACTGACCAGGATCAACTTTTAATGGCCAGTTAGTTTGGTTGTTATAGCAACAAAATATGATTTGACTTTCAGTTATTCGATCAATAATTCAGCAGTTGACCTGAAAATAGTCCATTCTGTTGAGAGTGAAGTCCATTCTGTCTTTCTCTCATCAATATACCTTATGCCAACATCCATTTAAAAATGTTCAGAGCTTAGTATTTCATCTGAAAAATCGGAGGACTTAGTATTTCAAATCTGAAATGTGTTCTCCGTCTTCCTGCGAAAAGATTGAGCTTTTCTTTGAGATATTTAAGTTGCACATGGCTGCATTACTGAATATAATGCTATGTCACTCATTAGATCTGAACCTTGGGAAGCTGAGGAGTTTGATTTACTTTCAGTTGAGTTCCGTTCACTCGCTCAGTCGTGTCCGACACTTTGAGACCCCATGAATCGCAGCACGCCAGGCCTCCCTGTCCATCACCAACTCCAGGAGTTCACTCAGACTCACGTCCATCAAGTTGATGATGGCATCCAGCCATCTCATCCTCGGTCGTCCCCTTCTCCTCCTGGCCCCAATCCTTCCCAGCATCAGAGCCTTTTCCAATGAGTCAACTCTTCGCATGAGGTGGCCAAAGTACTGGAGTATCAGCTTTAGCTCAGTTTTATAAGAGAACCAGAGATAATGGCTGCCCTGGAGAATCAGGTAGATTTTCTTTTTCTGAAGCTTTCTAAATTTTACTCTGCCCTTCATTAATCATTTTGAAATTGGCTCTTCCTTATAGCCTACTGAGTTCAATGAGATCAATCACAACATTTCAAAATGTTGTAATGTCATGTATATTTCAACACAGATCTAAGAGGTTCCATATACTTTGACCATTTTTGGGTAAATACTTCATAGACCAGTAACCCAACATGCTTAGTAATCCCTTGGGGAAGTAGACATGTTAATTAATCATAGCTCTTAAAATAAAACTATACCTGCTTACCATTTGTTCCACTTAAAAGAAGTTTCACATTCTATCTTTAGCTGAAAGTTACTAATAAAACTATATAAAAAGCATAACATTTTTCATCCAAGAACCTGTTTTGAATCCAAATTAAAGCTGTATATGTATGGATTTATGAAGACTTAGAGTTAAAAAATAATCTTAGGAGTGGGGGTGATGCTTGATTGAAGCCAACTTGTGAGGCTCCACTACCAGTAGAGAAGCTATAAATATTGTCTTCTGTTGCTCCTGTGGCAACAGTAAAAAAAAATGTTGAACTGAATCCAATGTATCTTCCTGTGAGTTCTTCCACAAACTATGATACCCATTGTCTGGATGTATATTCTATTTAAGAAAACAATGATCTAGATACATCTTAACTTCTGGGATTTTTCTAAGAGGTCACTTAATTTTTGTTAATAATTGTACAGGAAGACAATGCTACCAACCAACCATCAACCAAGGTAGAATATACATTTTGAAGACTTTTGTTGTTTTACTAGTAGTAGGGATGGATTTAATTTTTTACATATTAGTCTATTTTCTGTTTCCAACCAACAGTATACAAGGGGAAATGATTAGAATTTAGAGCACAACAAAGCTAACCAACCCACAAAATGATTGAACCAAGAACACTGCTCTGTTCAGTTTGCCAAGTCAGTTTTCTGTTACATCAGTTCATCGCTCGGTCGTGTCCGACTCTTTGCGACCACATGAATCACAGCACGCCAGGCCTCCCTATCCATCACCAACTCCCGGAGTTCACTCAAACTCACGTCCATTGAGTCCATGATGCCATCCAGCCATCTCATCCTCGGTCGTCCCCTTCTCCTCCTGCCCCAAATCCCTCCCAGCATCAGAGTCTTTTCCAATGAGTCAACTCTTCGCATGAGGTGGCCAATGTACTGGAGTTTCAGCTTTAGCATCATTCTTTCCAAAGAACACCCAGGACTGAGCTCCTTCAGAATGAACTGGTTGGATCTCCTTGCAGTCCAAGGGACTGTCAAGAGTCTTCAACACTACAGTTCAAAAGCATCAATTCTTCAGTGCTCAGTCTTCTTCACAGTCCAACTCTCACATCCATACATGACCAAGGAAAAACCATAGCCTTGACTAGACAGACCTTAGTCGGCAAAGTAATGTCTCTGCTTTTGAATATGCTATCTAGGTTGGTCATAACGTTTCTTCCAACAAGTAAGCATCTTTTAATTTCATGGCTGCAGTGATTTAATTTCATCTGCAGTGATTTTGTTACATGGTAGCCTTTTAAACGGAGAGCGTGGCAAACTGGAGTTGGTTACTAAACCTCATTTCTTTAAATGGAGGAAGAACTAATAGTCACTTGTAAGCAAGGTTGCTTCTTTCTACTTGCTTTGGTATTGACTACATCCCTGTGCAATTTAGCAGATTCAATGCAGCAGTTTTTTAAAAAGAACTTTCTTCTAACCTGTTATAATATCAAAAAGCTGGGAGGTTGGCTGATAGCTCCTGAGTCTGTTAGGATAAAGGCATTACATTTACATTCTCAGACAAGAACTTTGTAGCTTGCTTTGTATCCCAGAATACCCAACCATGTAAAGTTTCTAGAAGGAGAGAACTTTGCTAAATATGTGTCCCTTTTTTCCTTAAAAAATTATGTCTAAATATTTTTTTTAATAAGTTGGGTTGGCCAAAAAGTTCATTTGGGTTTTTCCATACACTATTACAGAAACCCAAATGAACTTCTTGGCCAACCCAATAGTTTCAAACTGAGGCCACAGATTGTAATTCAAGAGTCATGATCATGTGACTTAGGGTTTTAATTCTTGAGACTGACATATTCTACAAATTGATACTGCTCTCTCTCTCCCCCTCTTTTCCTCACCTTCTCCTCCCCTTTTTCTTCCTTTTCCTTTCTCCTCCCTCAAACACCCTCTCCTTTTTAATTATGTATTTATTTTACTTATTTGTTTGACTGCATCCTGAATGCAGCACATGGACTTTCTAGTTGTGCCACATTGGCTTAGCTACCCTGTGGCATGGGCGTCTTAGTTCCCTGATCAGATATTAAACCCACATCCCCTGTATTGCAAGGCAGATTCTTAACCACTGAACCACACAAGAAGTCCTCTAACCCCCTGTCTTAAAACTGTTTTCAGTATCAAATGTTTTCTTATGGTTGTTTTTGCTGCATTTGGAATGAAGCTAACTCCACAGTGGCCTTGGGATTGCCTATGGGGATTTACATATGGTTAGGATGATGGAAGCTCCCTCAAGCCCCTCTATAGTGAGGGTCTCCTAGGCATTCACCCCGCGAACTCCATCAGAGCACTAAAGGCCATTTCCTGATCATGTTACCCTGGAGTTACTTGCCTTTGTCCATCTCTTTCTGCTCCTCAGGGTAGAAGATAAAAATTCATTTCTGTGTCAGTACTCTGATCACTCTTTTCAGTTCTATATCCTTTCAAAGCTTCCTTCTTTGGATCTGGACCACTCCAAAAGAGTGGTGCCAGGGAATCTGACACATATGGTTTATATCACAATCGTGTATAATCATGCTATCTGGCTACTCCTATCAGCCATTAGTCTTATCAGTTTAGTTGACATTACTTTAAAGCTTTCAAATCTCATTTAGTAGAAAGATAGTATTTGAACAGATATGCAATTTAATGCTGCAGATAAATGGATGCATTTAAGAGCAGTAAATTTATTTACTTTCCAATAAATACCTGTCCTAAATTCTCAGTGTCCATGCAGTTATATACACTTTAATATAACAGAAGTTACCATTTTTTTTAAACAAATACATATAGATGATTCACAATCAATAATCAAACATATTATATTTATGATATCTCATATCACAGTCAGGAAAAGAAAGGATTCATTTTGGAAAGAGATCTCTCTTTTTGCCCCTTCCTCTCTGATGATGAAAAGCACTGATCTTGGCTCTGTCACTTGGAAAAAAGAGCACTTGTGCAGGTTTGGATTTAAGTTTTGTCTCTATCTCTAGTTTTGTGATCTTGAGCAAGTCACAACCACCCTGTCTGTTTCTTCAACACTATGTGTAAAATAGATAGCTAGTGATAAGTTGCTATATAATACAAGGAACCTGGTGTGATGCTCTGTGATGGCCTAAAGGGGAGGGGAGGGAGGCTAAGAAGGAGGTGATATACAATATAATTATGGCTGATTTGCAGAAAAACACAACATTGTAAAGCAATCTTCCTCCAATTAAAAAATAAGTTTAAAAAAATACTACATGAGCAAAGAAGATTTACCTTGGCCTTTCAGTTTAAAAAGTACAGTGTTAATGCAAAACTGAAAGCATCTGCCAATTCAGAGGTAATGAAACATTTTATTTTTCATGGTGTGTCTGTGAAGGATTGGTATGAAGTAAAAGACCCAACTTAAACAGAGTTAACCACCACTAAGGTTAGATGTGCATTCAGTAAACCTCCTAAGAACTCACCAACCAGTGGGATTTCACAAAGGCACCTTTCATAAATCTATCATAGGATGTTGTTCTCATGAACCCTTTAGTCCTCCTGGGTTCTCCTAATAACAGTGACCAAGTAATTGTCAACTTTTATAACTTATTTATTCAGTCAAGAAAGAAAAGCTACCACATCCGAGAAATTGTTTTGGCTGCTGTGGTAGATGCATTTATGTCTATAATTTTAAAGATGAAACTTCTGAAATATTCTTAGCAATAAAGCAGGCTATGGTACACAATATTTTGCCACCTGGTGCAAAGAGTTGATTCATTAGAAAAGACCCTAATGCTGGGAAAGACTGAAGGCAGGAGAAGGGGATGACAAAGGATGAGATGATTGGGTGGCATCACTGACTTAATGGACAGAAGTTTGAGCAAGCTCCAGAAGGTGGTGAAGGACAGGGAAGCCTGGCATGCTGCAGTCCATAGGGCCACAAAGAGTCAGACACAACTGAACGACTGAAGAACAACAACAGTAGAACACATGAGAAAATATATTTTGCAATGGCAGGAAAAAAAAAAAAAACTGCCTCTGTTACAATAGCAAACATTTTTTAATCAGATTCTTTGATTAAAATCTAATTCCCCATGAAGCTTATCATGTTTCTTTTCACTGAAAAGAACCAGCAAACATTTTTGTTCAAGAGGTACAACTCTTAACTCCAACAGAACCTGCATATTTTCCCAACAAATATATCAAAGCAAAAGAGTTAGCCAGTCTGAAAATAAATGATACTCATTTTAAGCCTCACCATAGTCTTAAACCAAATGAGATTGCCAACAGCCCAATGAAGATTTGATTTAATGGAGAAGAAGCAACAGCCTGCAGAATTTTTTCTCAAGTTTCTCCAACTGTCAGTGAGTCAAAACCATGGTCACTAATGCAACAGCTCAGAAAGAGAGGAGAAGTTGAAAAACTTCCAATAACTGTCAAAGAAACTTCAAGACTTTCTTAGGTTTTTAAATTAAGTTTTACTCATGTCAACTCCATCAGCACAAAGGAATAAACTAAGACTGTGTTTATATGACACTAGACCAACCAGTCAATTAAGTGTGGAGTGAACTCAAATCTTTTGATCCACTCAAATTTTTACTTTCAGTTTGCTATTTCAGTGTATTTAATTGGTCACAGCCTGAACATGGGCATATTCATTCAGTAACATTCATGTGGCATTTGATCATTATTAACAACTTTCCTGGAGATCTAAGAATATAAAATACAAAGGCTTTGGGTCTATTTAAGTGCATATTAACTTCCATTCTAAAGGAGATCAGCCCTGGGATTTCTTTGGAGGGAATGATGCTGAAGCTGAAACTCCAGTACTTTGGCCACCTCATGCGAAGAGTTGACTCATTGGAAAAGACTCTGATGCTGGGAGGGATTGGGGCAGGAGGAGAAGGGGACGACAGAGGATGAGATGGCTGGATGGCATCATTGACTCGATGGACATGAGTTTGAGTAAACTCCGGGAGTTGGTGATGGACAGGGAGGCCTGGCGTGCTGTGATTCATGGGGTCACAAAGAGTCGGACACAACAGAGCCACTGAACTGAACTGAACTTCTGAGAAGCATTTTCACTTTTAGCTGCTACTAAGCAATGGTGCAAATGAAACCAATATAAAGATAGTGGTGAATATGGTATCCAAACAAATAAAGTCCAGATCAATGTAAACACTGCTAGGGTAGAAAGAACAAATCTTACTTCCTGTTATTCAAAGATGAATATACACATATACACATGAAAAATGATGAGTAGAGCAATCATGTTCTGTTGTAATTTTAAAAATTGTACTTTGGACAATCAACCATATTCTTTTTCATTGGCAAATACACTGATCGGAAACAATATCCTCTTATTTACCAAATAAATTATTAGATAGAAATTATATTTCACCAATGACATTGCTTTTAAGTGTAATTTTTATATGTGGCAAACTCTACATATTAGCTATATTTATAAAAATAATACAATGGTAAGCATTTATTTCAAATAAATTGTATGGTCTAATGAAAAATTTGGGACATGGAGTCAAAATATTAGGCTTTTCCTACCAGCATATTTACCCCAAGCTCCTTGACTTTGAAGAAAGTCATTAATCTGCCTGAACATCAGTTTCTTAATATGAAGAATGAAAAAAAGAATCTACTTCACAAGGCTGGATAAGAATTAAATAATCATTATAGGCAAAAATGTATTATAGAATAATGAAGTACCATAAATTGTCATTAGTATTTTGGGTATGAAATTATAAATAGTAAAAATAATTATTAAAGTGCCTATCATGTGCTACACAATATGTAAGTCATTAATCTTTACAGTTATCTTGCAAGATAGAGAAAAAGCATGTTGTGCTTTTTGTATGCATGCTGTAGAGAAAAAGACATTGAGGTTTGGAAAAAAGTAATCAAATAATCAGTAATCAAAACAGCAAGACTTAATTTTTCTGGGCTTCAAAATCACTACAGATGGTGACTGCAGCCATGAAATTAAAAGATGCTTGCTCCTTGGAAGAAAAGCTATGACAAACCTTGAGAGTATATTAAAAAGCAGAGATGTTACTTTGCCAACAAAGGTCCGTCTAAAGCTATGGTTTTTCAAGTAGTCATGTATGGGTGTGAGAAAGTAAAAGTGAAAGTTGCTCAGTTGTGTCTGACACTTTGGGGACCCCATGGACCCCAGTCCATGGAATTCTCCAGGCCAGAATACGAGAGTGGGTAGAGTTTCCCTCTTCAGGGGATCATCCCCCAACCCAGGGATCAAACCCAGATCTCCTGCATTGCAGGTGGATTCTTCACCAGCTGAGCCACAAGGGAACCTGGATTATAAAGAAAGCTCAGTGCCGAAGAATTGATGCTTTTGGACTGTGGTGTTGGAGAAGACTCTTGAGAGTCCCTTGGACTGCAAGCAGATCAAACCAGTCAATTCTAAAGGAAATCAGTCCTGAATATTCATCGGAAGGACTGATGCTGAAGCTGAAACTCTAATCCTTTGGCCACCTGATGCAAAGAACTGACTCCTTGAAAAAGACCGTGATGCTGGGAAAGATTGAAGGTAGGAGGAGAAGGGGACGGCAGAGGATGAAATGGTTGGATGGCATCACCGACTCAATGGACATGAGTTTGAGCAAGCTCCGGGACTTGGTGATGGACAGGGAAGCCTGGTGTGCTGCAGTCCATAGGGTTGCAAAGAGTCAGACATGACTGAGCAATTGAACTGAACTGAACCGAACTGAATCAATCCAGGAACATATATCAACAAGCCTTTACAAAATGGATTTGAACCCAAGTCTTCTTGCTTCAAAGCCAAAGGGAGAGGTAAATGCATTCCGCTGCCATTGTAGAGCTTGAGATAGCTACCATGTTCTTTATACACTCGTAGAGCCAATATGTTTCAAACTGCATTCATGAAGTAGCTGTCTCAATATCTGAGATACTTATAAGAAATTCATATTCTTTGGCTTTACCTTAAACTTACTAAATCAGAATACTAAGAGTGCACCTACATGCACAAAAATTCTTTGATTGATTTCAAAGCACATCTCATTTCCAGAGTAAATACTTTCAAAGTCTCAATGCTTTCCTTCTCCATGTAAAAATATTAGTCATTTTTCTTTTCATTCTTCAGTTGTGCTTCATGTTAAGCATAATTTACAGTTCATTCATGTTAAACTGAATAAAATAGCATGGACACATTCATTTATTTACTTACTTGTTTGCATTAGTATTTTAAGAACTACTCTTCTTTAGCTTGGATCTGAGTGTTGTCTTTAGATGAGTCTGATGAGGACTTGTGTGTTTAGTCACATCAGTCATGTCCGACTCTCCGTGACCCCATGGACCATGGCCCGCCAGGCTCCTCTCTGTCCATGGGATTCTCCAGGCAAGAATGCAGGAGTGGGTTGCCATTTCCTTCTCCAGTGATAAAGTATGAAGTAAGTGAAGTGAAGTCACTCAGTCGTGTCCAACTCTTTGCGACCCCATGGACTGTAGCCTACCAGGCTCCACCGTCCATGGGATTTTCCAGACAAGAGTAGTGGAGTGGGGTGCCATTTCCTTCTCCAGATGAGGACTTAAACTTCTGCAAAAAGATATTAGCATGTGTAAAAATATAATCCATATAATTTCAGTCAGTCCACAGATACTCTGAAACCCATTCATGGAAAACAGTTAATAATGATTGTTTCAATAAGAGAAAAATTTACCAGTGTAATGAAATGTTTTAATGCTCATTTTTAAGAAATTGATATATTAAGCAGACAGAAACAGTCAAATCTTAAAAAATATAGACAGAAGGATGTAAATAACACAAAAATTTTTATCTAGTGACTATGTGGATGTGTCTAACAGTATGCAACTTTGGCAGAATGAATATTTCTATTAAGAACACACCATGCCTTTACAAAAGTTGACCACACACTGAGCCATAAGACACGTCTTAACTGATGTCAAAAAGTTTATAACAGTCATAGTATCTAACCAAGATGTGATTTAATTAGAAATCAGAAAACAAAAGTAAGTGTGTAAGTTTTGCATTGTGCTTAGTCGCTCAGTCATATCTGACTCTTTGCGACTCAATGAACAGTAGCCTGCCAGGCTCCTCTGTCTATGGGGATTCTCCAGGCAAGAATACTGGAGTGGGTTGCCATGCCCTCCTCCAGAGAATTTTCCACTGGTATGTAACAAATTGCCACAAACTTAGCTGCTCAAACAACATTCATGAGTTATCTTGTAGTTCTTTCTGTATGCCAGAAGTCTGAGGAGGCGTGACTATTCTCTGCTCAGGATCTACCAGGACTGTAATCTAGATGTGGTCTGGGCTGGATTCTGACCTGGAGGCTCTGGGGAAGAACATGCTTCTGGATTAGTCAGGTTTCTCCAGAGAAACAGAATCAACTGGATGTAACATTGCACGCATGCTCAGTCGCTCAGTTGTGTCTGAGTCTTTGAGACTCTGTGAAGGGTACCTGCCAAGCTCCTCAGTCCACGGGATTTCCCAGGCAAGAATACTAGAGTGGGTTGCCATTTCCTCTTCCAGGGGATCTTTCCACCCCAGGGGTTGAGCCCACATCTCCTGCATTGGCAGGTAGATTGTTTACCACTGAGCCACCCTGGATATCAACATATACAAGGGGAGATTTATTATAGAAATTGATTCACACAGTTATGGAGGCTGAGAAGTCCACACTGTCCCATCCTTAAGCTGGAGACCCAGCAAAGTTGGTAGTGTAGTTATTCCAAGTCCAAAACCCTGAGGAGCAGTAGCGTCAACATCTATGTTCAATAAGATTGTGTAGATAGAAAATCTAAACAATAAATTATTAGACTTAATAAAATAGTTGCCAAGTTTGGGGAATAAAAAAATAAATGTAAAAAATTACTGTATTTCTATATATCTGCAATAATGGAAAAACTGGATATTGAAATTTTTTAAGTGTGTCAGTCACAAAAACATAAAATAGCTACCAAATATAATATAGATATGCAAAATCTTCCTGAAGAAACTTTTTAAACTTTGAAAAAATTTTAAAGGTATTTTTAAAAATGGATAGATATCCCATGTTGATTAGCTGACTCAATAAAATAAAGTGAAAGTGATAGTTGTTCGGTTGTGTCCAACTCTTTGTGACTCTCATAGACTATACAGTCCATGGGATTCTCTAGGCTAGAATACTGGAGTGGGTAGCCTTTCCCTTTCCCAGGAGATCTTCCCAACTCAAGGATCAAACTGAGGTCTCCAACATTGCAGGTCGATTCTTTACCAGCTGAGCCACAAGGGAAGCCCTGGTCCTTCAACCAGATGAAATAAAATAATAAAATAAAGATTTCCATTATTTCCAAATCAATATATAAGTTTTATACAGTTTTAATCAAAATATCATTAGGTGATCTTTGGTAAAAGTGATAATATGATTCTAAAATTTATATGAAAGCAATATATAAATGACACTGGAAGAAGTTCCTGTGACTGCTTGCTCTTCAGATATTTAGAATAATTATAATGCTATAATAATTAAAGCAGTGCAGTTTGGAGCACAAGAGGAGCAGTTCTATGTGTACACTACAGAAAATTTTAATGCATACTAGAACACTTCAGAAAAAGGCACTGCTCTTTAGTGATTTTAAAAGGAAGTTACACATTGATTTTACATCTTAATTTATGTGTTAATTATGTAAATAAAAATCAACACCTGCAATACTATGTGTAAAACTAGGACAAGAACTTTGCCAAAAATTATAATTTTCTGTTCAACCTGGAACAACACAGGTTAATCAGTTCAGTTCAGTTCAGTTCAGTCTCAGTCGTATCTGACGCTTTGTGACCCCATGAATTGCAGCATACCAGGCCTCCTTGTCCATCACCAGCACCCAGGTTTCACTCAGACTCACGTCCATAGAGTCCATGATGCCATCCAGCCATCTCATCCTCAGGCATCCCCTTCTCCTCCTGAACCCAATCCCTCTCAGCATCAGAGTCTTTTCAAATGAGTCAACTCTTCGCATGAGGTGGCCAAAGTACTGGAGTTTCAGATTTAGCTCAGTCCTTCCAAAGAAATCCCAGGGCTGATCTCCTTCAGAATGGACTGGTTGGATCTCCTTGCAGTCCAAGGGACTCTCAAGAGTCTTCTCCAACACCACAGTTCAAAAGCATCAATTCTTTGCCACTCAGCCTTCTTCACAGTCCAACTCTCACATCCATACATGACCATAGGAAAAACCATAGCCTTGACTAGATGGACCTTACTCAGCAAAGTAATGTCTCTGCTTTTGAATATGCTATCTAGGTTGGTCATAACTTTTCTTCCAAGGAGTAAGCGCGTTTAATTTCATGGCTGCAGTCACCATCTGCAGTGATGTTGGAGCCAAAAAAAAAAAAAAAAGTCTGACACTGTTTCTACTGTTTCCCATCTATTTCCCATGAAGTGATGGGACCAGATGCCATGATCTTCGTTTTCTGTATGTTGAGCTTTAAGCCAACTTTTTCACTCTCCATTTTCACTTTCATCAAGAGGCTTTTCAGTTCCTCTTCACTCTCTGCCATAAGGGTGGTGTCGTCTGCATATCTGAGGTTATTGATATTTCTCCTGGCAGTCTTGACTCCAGCTTGTGCTTCTTTCAACCCAGCGTTTCTCATGATTTACTCTGCATATAAGTTAAATAAGCAGGGCGACAATAGACAGCCTTGACATACTCCTTTTCCTATTTGGAACCAGTCTGTTGTTCCATGTCCAGTTCAAACTGTGGCTTCCTGACTTGCATACAGGTTTCTCAAGAGGTAGGTCAGGTGGTCTGGTATTCCCATCTTTTTTAGAATTTTTCACAGTTTCTTGTGATCCACACAGTCAAAGGCTTTGGCATAGAAAATAAAGAAGAAATAGATGTTTTTCTGGAACTCTCTTGCTTTTTCCATGATCCAGCGGATGTTGGCAATTTGATCTCTGGTTCCTCTGCCTTTTCTAAAACCAGCTTGAACATCAGGGAGTTCACGGTTCACGTATTGCTGAAGTCTGGCTTGGAGAATTTTGAGCATTACTTTACTAGCATGTGAGATGAGTGCAATTGTGCGGTAGTTTGAGCATTCTTTGGCATTGCCTTTCTTTGGGATTGGAATGAAAACGGACCTTTTCCAGTCCTGTGGCCACTGCTGAGTTTTCCAGATTTGCTGGCATATTGAGTGCAGCACTTTCACAGCATCATCTTTCAGGATTTGAAACAGCTCCACTGGAATTCCATCACCTCCACTAGCTTTGTTCATAGTGATGCTTTCTAAGGCCCACTTGACTTCACATTCCAAGATGTCTGGCTCTAGGTGAGTGATCACACCATCATGATTATCTGGTCGTGAAGATCTTTTTTGTATAGTTCTTCTGTGTATTCTTGCCACCTCTTCTTAATATCTTCTGCTTCTGTTAGGTCCAGACCATTTCTGTCCTTTATCAAGCCCATCTTTGCATGAAATGTTCCCTTGGTATCTCTAATTTTCTTGAAGAGATCCCTAGTTTTTCCAATTCTGGCATTTTCCTCTATTTCTTTGCCTTGATCGCTGAAGAAGGCTTTCTTATCTCTCCTTGCTATTCTTTGGAACTCTGCATTCAGATGCTTATATCTTTCCTTTTCTCCTTTGCTTTTCACTTCTCTTCTTTTCATAGCTATTTGTAAGACCTCCCCAGGCAGCCATTTTGCTTTTTTGCATTTTTTTTCCATGAGGATGGTCTTGATTCCTATCTTCTGTACAATGTCACGAACCTCATTCCATAGTTCATCAGGCACTCTATCTATCAGATATAGTCCCTGAAATCTATTTCTCACTTCCACTGTATAATCATAAGGGATTTGATTTAGGTCATACCTCAATGGTCTAGTGGTTTTCCATAGGTTAATAGTCTGCATCAAAAATCACAACATCCAATATACTTTCTCTATGCTGAAAGAGTTGGAGAAAAAAACAATTCAAGTTTGGAAATCCTTTTTATTAATTTTTTTTCCAATTTAAAGTCAACTTTTTTAAAGACATTCTATAGAATTGTGCTCTCAAGGATGGTCATTAATAGTGTAAAAGTATCTGAATAGCATGTGAAATGATACAAAATAATTTGAAATAATCTCAAATATTTCAAGTAAGATTAACTTGGAAGGAAAGTTATGACCAACCTAGATAGTATATTCAAAAGCAGAGACATTACTTTGCCAACTAAGGTCCGTCTAGTCAAGGCTATGGTTTTTCCTGTGGTCATGTGTGGATGTGAGAGTTGGATTGTGAAGAAGGCTGAGCACCGAAGAATTGATGCTTTTGAACTGTGGTGTTGGAGAAGACTCTTGAGAGTCCCTTGGCCTGCAAGGAGATCCAACCAGTCCATTCTGAGGAGATCAACCCTGGGATTTCTTTGGAAGGAATGATGCTAAAGCTGAAGCTCCAGTACTTTGGCCACCTCATGCAAAGAGTTAACTCATTGGAAAAGCCTCTGATGCTGGGAGGGATTTGGGGCAGGAGGAGAAGGGGACGACCGAGGATGAGATGGCTGGATGGCATCACGGACTTGATGAACGTGAGTCTGAGTGAACTCTGGGAGATGGTGATGGAAAGGGAGGCCTGAGACATGGGGTCTCAAAGAGTTGGACAAGACTGAGCGACTGAACTGAACTGAACTGTATCAAAGTTAAATAACTATTAGTCGGGAAAACAAACTGCAATGGCTCTTAATTGCTATTAATGTTTACTGAACAGCGTGTTTATTGGAGGTTTAGCACAGATTTTTATTTTCAAGGGTAACATCTAGAGAAATGTCATTTTGCCCAGCCTATGCTTTGTAAGCCAAAATACCACCTCTCTAAAGGCAATTCTGGAGAAGGTAATGGCACCCCATGCCAGTACTCTTGCCTGGAAAATCCCATGGACTGCAGCTTACCCATGGACGGAGCCTGGTAGGCTGCAGTCCATGGGGTCGCAAAGTCTGATACGACTGAGTCACTTCACTTTCACTTTTCTCTTTCATGCATTGGAGAAGGAAATGGCAACCCACTCCAGTCTTCTTACCTGGAGAATCCCAGGGACGGGGGAGCCTGGTGGGCTGCCGTCTATGGGGTCGCACAGAGTCGGACATGACTGAAGTGACTTAGCGGCAGCAGCAGCAAAGACAACTCTGGAATTGCAGTCATAATTACCAGTAGAAATTATTATTCTCTTGGGACTGCACTTTGTATATCTAACCATGCCACGAGATATGGCAAATATCTTGTTACTGCAAGAATTTATAAAATAAGAATGAGACATCTAAGACACAGAAAGAGAAACACAGAAGTTCTCACAGGTTAACTATCCAGTCACACTTTATTTTCTTTCCCTTTATCAATGCCCAAAATCATACAACAGATACATACTCACTCAAGTACAATTTCTCCATAGATGCCATTCTCATAGAAACAACTATCAAATAGCTCCATGTTATAGAATAACAGAGCACCAGTAATGAAGGAAGCATGGATTGTCAGCAATCACTTATGCCTACTGAAATATCCAAAGTTAGTATTGGATTATTATAATACTCTGAGAATATTCTTTTTAATTAAAAGTGAAATATTGACTCTCCTCTTCAAATATGTATCACAGCATATTTGGAAATCATGTTACAGGAAACTGATTCCAGATGTTCTCTGAGAAATCATGAAAGCCCACTTGAAAAATACTGATAATGTATGTGCATATGTGTGTGAGCTAAATCTATGTGTACACATACCTTCATGACAGACACACACACACACACACAAACTTCTCATACACAATGACAAGAAAATAAACCAGAGTAAATGTGGAAATTCAGAGAAAGAAATTGATAACTCCTCATAAACAGTTTGCTAAAGTAAATCACTGAACTTAATGGTTGACATGAAGCACACAAGGGAGCAATTAGGTAAAGTGATGCAAAGGCAAATAAATAAGACCAAACTTCATGTAAATATAATGCTTTTCAGTGTTGCTGATAAGTTTCAAGAAAAGTTAGCTTGACTAGTTAAATCTCGGAAAGGAGAGGTATTATGACCATACTCAGAATCCAGATGGAGCTATAAGCTCCATTTTGTGTTCAAAAACCAAGAGTAAATGTGGTGAACATAAAACAGTTCAGTCTCTCAGTCATGTCCGACTCTTTGCTACCCCATGGACTGCAGCACACCAGGCCTCCCTGTCCTTCACCAACTCCCAGAGTCCACCAAACTCATGTCCATTGAGTTGGTGATGCCCTCCAGCCATCTCATCCTCTGTCGTCCCCTTCTCCTCCTGCCTTCGATCTTTCCCAGCATCAGGGTCTTTCCAACTGAGTCAGTGCTTCACATCAGGTGGCAAAAGTTTTGGAGTTTCAGCTACAGCATCAGTCTTTCCAATGAACACCCAGGACTGATCTCTTATAGGTGGACTGGTTGGATCTCCTTGCAGTCCAAAGGACTCTCAAGAGTCTTCTCCAGCACCACAGTTCAAAAGCATCAATTCTCTGGTGCTCAGCTTTCTTTACAGTCTAACTCTCACATCCATACATGACTACTGGAAAAACCATAACTTTGACTAGAGGGACCTTTGTTGGCAATGTAATGTCTCTGTTTTTTAATATGTTATTTATTTATTTATTTTTAATATAAATTTATCTAATTGGAGGCTAATTACTTTACAGTATTGTATTGGTTTTGCCATACATCAATATGAATCCACCATGGGTGTACACATGTTCCCCATCTTGAACCCCCCTCCCACCTCCCTCTCCATACCATCCCGCTGGGTCATCCCAGTGCACCAGCCCTGAGCATCCTGTATCCTACATCAAACCTGGACTGGTGATTCATTTCATATATGATATTATACATGTTTCAATGCCATTCTCCCAAATCATCCCACCCTCTCCCTCTCCCACAGAGTCCAAAAGACTATTCTATACATCTGTGTCTCTTTTGCTATCTCACATACAGGGTTATCGTTACCATCTTTCTAAATTCCATATACTGTATTGGTGTTTTTCTTTCTGGCTTACTTCACTCTGTATAATAAGCTCCAGTTTCATCTACCTCATTAGAACTGATTCAAATGTAGTCTTTTTAATGGCTGAGTAACACTCCATTGTGTATATGTGTATGTATACATTGTGTATGTGTATTTGTACCACAGCTTTCTTGTCCATTCATCTGCTGATGGACATCTAGGTTGTTTCCATGTCCTGGCTATTATAAACAGTGCTGTGATGAACATTGGGGTACATGTGTCTCTTTCAATTCTAGTTTCCTCGATGTGTGTGCCCTTTTAATAAGAACATAAAACAAAGTAGATTTAAATAGATCCATAGAAAAAATATTAAGCTTTAATGTTTTTCTAAAAGAATTAGCTAACAGAAGAAATAAAATATAAAAAAAAATTCAATAAAGTAGTAGAAGACAGTGATTTAACATTTAAGCTAAATATTTAATTATCTTTTCCAATATGTATTTTTAAAAGTTAGAGATACTTGAGAAAAATGAAATGCCACTAAAGCTAAATTCTAAGAAACAATATTTATTGAGTGTTTTCTGACTATGAAAGCAACAACTGTTTAATTACAGAAGATTTAGATAAATAAGATAAATTCATCTAAATATCTCAGATGGTAAAGAATCTGCCTGCAGTGAGGGAGACTTGGGTTCTATCTCTGGGTTGGGAAGATCCCCTGGAGAAGGTAATGACTACCCACTCCAGTATTCTTGCCTGGAAAACTCCATGGACAGAGGAGCCTGGCAGGTTATGGTCCATGGGGTCACAAAGAGTCAGACACAACTGAGCGACGTTCCCTTTCACTTAGATAAATAAAAGAAATAAAATCTCAATTCAAATCTCTGTAGGTGGAAATACCTAAGACAAGAAATAAACTGTATATTAATTGGAATTAAAATGCTTGCAAATATATAGAGAAAAGAGACTAAGCCATCTACCTAGAACTGTGTGTACTAGAATTCAACAAGGTAACCAGATAGAAAATTAGCAAACAAAAATTAGTAGCCTTCCATCTCACACTCACACACACAAATAGATTAGATAAAAATTTTTAGAATATTTCATTTTAAAACAGAAATAAAAACTTTATTAAACTATAAGTTAAAAATTATGTAATACATTATGATAATCTCTAATATGTTACTGAAGAAACTAAAGAAAAACTAAGTGGAAAATAAACTGTATTTATAAGTAAGAATGCTCAATATTCTAAATATTTTAATAACTCAAATTAGTCTACAAATTAAATAAAATCATAAACAGAATAATTTCATGAAACTTGATAAAGTGATTTTAAAATTAATATAGAGGAGGAAATGCTTAAGAAAAGCCAGGACAATCTTAAAAAGAAGAAAGCAGCTGTGCAATGCATTCAACTAGATATCAGAAGTATAGAGCTAAAACTAAAATAGTGATAAAGCAGCACATATGATATAATACAAAAGGATTAATCATATATACTTGAGTGAAGTTCTGAACTTTTCATTCTGGAAATATAGAAAATCCAGAATTTTACTCAGGTATGTGAGGTAATTTAATATATGATGAAGGACAGGGTTACAAACCAGCAGAAAATGATGAGGAACTCAATGTTTTGGGTAAATGAAAAGGTAGAGAAGTAGAGTCTTATCTCAAATTATTAAATGAAATAAATTTAAGCTCATCTAAAAACCTAAATGAAAATATTAAATATTAGTAATGAATATGGTGAGGTTGTGAATAGGGGGAAAGAAAGCCTTAAAACACAAAGAGCAAATGTCACAGAGAAAAAGGTTGACAAGTTTGTCTAAACTGAAACTAAAAGCAAAGTGAAAGAGTAATCATTACCTTGGGAGTTCATATTTATCTGTGACATGTATAAGAGATAAGCAATTAATATCTGGGAAAATTTTAGTATATCATGTAATTTATATGTATATACCCATCAAAATCAATAAGCTAGAGACAAGTCAGCAGAAAAATGGGCAAGGGATATAAACAGATAATAAGAGGAGACTTAACTGACCAATAAACATTAAAAAATACATTCTACATTTCTGATAGTAAGAAAAATGGAAATTAAAATGATTTTATCAGCTTTTGATCTCACAGGGAGGCAAAATGCAAAATTTTAATAATATCCACTGTCAACAAGGATGTAAGGCAACATGTGCTCTTTGCAGAGCAGATGGGAGTGTGAATCAGCACAGCCTTTTGGGTATACAACTTGGGAGGCTCTGTTAAATGTGAAAACGTGCAAACTGTAGCTTTGTTTACAGAATGAAGAACTGGAAACAAGTTGATGGCGATTACTGGGGAGAGAGAAACTATGGAATGAAGTAGATTTTTATATACTACCATGACAAATGTCTTAAGTTATGATTAAGTAAGCAAAGAGAACAAAAGATCAAAACAAACTAAAAAGACTGCAAATTAGTAAATTACAATATGATAGTTTGGAAAAAGTACAATGAAAACCAAAACTGTTAATTTTACAAATGTAAATACAGAGAAAAAGTTCTAGATATGTGCCCATGAACTTCATAACAATGTTACTCTTATAAAGGGGGGGAAAGGGTCAGAGCACAGAAAAGGGCCAAATATGGACAGAGACTATTTCTTGGGATGTCTGGGATAAGTTCATATCTATTTTTGTTTTATCACTTGTTGACTTACTTCTAGAGGGCTTCCCTGATTGCTCAGACGGTAAAGAATCTACCTGCAGTGCAGGAGACCAGGGTTTTATCCCTGGATTGGGAAGATCCCCTGGAGAAGGGAATAGCCAACCACTCCAATGTTCTTGCCTGGAGAATTCCGTAGACAGAAGAGCCTCACAGGCTACATACAGTCCATGGGGTCATAAAGAGAGAGACACAACTGAACAACTTTCACTTCCACTGACTTACCTCTATTCAAATTACTTTCCATTCTTACCACTATTCTATACTTTTGGAGCAATAAGAACAACGAGAATATTCATAAAATTGTGCCAGGCATTATTCCAAACATGCCAGATAAATTTATGCATATTCTATATGGATATTATGCATTTTCAAGATGACTACAATTAGATTTATCATTCTACATCCTCTTCTTACAATGTGATATTTACATCCATTCCATATAGGTGGCGCTCCAAAATCACTGCAGATGGTGACTGCAGCCATGAAATTAAAAGATGCTTACTCCTTGGAAGAAAAGTTATGACCAACCTAGATAGTATATTCAAAAGCAGAGATATTACTTTGCCAACTAAGGTCCGTCTAGTCAAGGCTATGGTTTTTCCCGTGGTCATGTATGGATGTGAGAGTTGGACTGTGAAGAAGGCTGAGCGCCGAAGAATTGATGCTTTTGAACTGTGGTGCTGGAGAAGACTCTTGAGGGTCCCTTGGACTGCAAGGAGATCCAACCAGTCCATTCTGAAGGAGATCAACCCTGGGATTTCTTTGGAAGGAATGATGCTAAAGCTGAAGCTTCAGTACTTTGGCCACCTCATGCGAAGAGCTGACCATTGGAAAAGACCCTGATGCTGGGAGGGATTGGGGGCAGGAGGAGAAGGGGACGACTGAGGATGAGATAGCTGAATGGCATCACACACTCAATGGATATGGGTCTGAGTGAACTCCGGGAGTTGGTGATGGACAGGGAGGCCTGGCATGCTGCGATTCATGGGGTCAGAAAGAGTCGGACACGACTGAGCGACTGAACTGAACTGAGGAGAAAGCAATGGCACCCAACTCCAGTACTCTTGCCTGGAAAATCCCATGGATGGAGGAGCCTGGTAGGCTGCAATCCATGGGGTCACGAAGAGTCGGACACGACAGCGACTTCAATTTCACTTTTCACTTTCATGCATTGGAGAAGGAAATGGCAACCCACTCCAGTGTTCTTGCCTGGAGAATCCCAGGGACGGGAAAACCTGGTGGGCTGCTGTCTATGGGGTCACACAGAGTCGGACATGACTGAAGGGACTTAGCAGCAGCTGCAGCAGTGATAAAGAACCTGCCTGCCAATGCAGGAGGCCTAAGAGATATGGGTTGATCCCTGGGTCAGGAAGATCCCCTGCAGGAGGGCATGGCAACCCACTCCAGTATCTTGCCTGGAGAATCCCATGGATAGAGGATTCTGGTGGGCTACAGTCCATAGGGTCACAAAGAGCTGGACATGATTGAAGGGACTTAGCACACACACATTGAGAAATGGGATCTATATTCCCTTCCTGTGAATCTGAGTGGGTCTGTGACAACAGTGGAAGTGACACAATACAGCTTCTAAGATTCTTGAGATATGTGTTGTTGTTGTGTTTTTTTGTTTGTTTGTTTGTTTGCTTTGAGATATGTGTTCTTGAAATCAAGCTACCATGCTGTAAGGAAGTCCAAGTTACATGAAAAGGCCACCTTTAGCACTTTCTGCTAAAACTCCATCTGATCTGTAACCATTATCTACTGATTCACAATAAATCACCCCCAAATTTAGTGGAATAGAGCAATAATTATTTCATTATTTTCTCTCATGGTTTGAGGGGTTGACTGGCTCATCTCAGCTGGTAGTTCTCAGGATCTCTTATTCATTTGCTGTCAGACCATGTCTGGGCTGAAGTCATTTCAAAGACTTCCTTACTTACAGTAATTATTGGCTGAGACCTCATCTAGGGCTGTCTGCTGGAACACCTACATGTTTAGGCTTCCTCATGGTGTCTGGGTTCTAACAGTGAGCATCCCAAAAGAAAGCCAAGCAAAGTTGTATAGCTGTTTATGACCCAGCCTTGAAAGTCACATAACTTCATTTCTCTCATACATCATTGGATGAAGCAGTCAGAGTCTTTCCCAGTGTCAAGGGGAGGAGATACAGATTCCAACTCTTGGAGGGGAAATAATAAATTCACACTGTAAGCACCCATGAGATGGGAGGTGTTATTCCAGTCATCTTGGGAAAATACAATTTGCCACAGTCTACAACAATGCTATTATCATGCCCATTTACAAATGAGAAAACTGAGGCACAAAAAAGATAACTTGCTTTCAGACACAAAGATAGCATGCATGAGAGCTAAGATTTAAATGAGGTAGTCTGATTCCAGGGCTTAAAGGCTTGACCTCTGATAAGTAGACCTATGCCATGCTACCCCTCTCTAATAAAACACATCATTCTTGTATGAATGTATATGAGAGAATTTAATTTTATCACATTTAAATCCTGAGATAACATAAAACATTTATAACTGGTCCTAGTGCATATAGGCTTTCAATAAATATTAGTTATTTCTTAGCTGGAAATAAGAAATAAAAAATAAGAAATAAGGAAGGCTGAGTGCCAAAGAATAGATGATTTCAATCTGTGGTGCTGGAGAAGGCTCTTGAGAGTCTCTTGGACTGCAAGGAGATCAAACCAGTCAATTCTACAGGAAATCAGTCCTGAATAGTCATTGGAAGGACTGATGCTGAAGCTGAAGCTCCAATACTTTGGCCACCTGATGTGAAGAACTTACTCATTGGAAAAAGACACTGATGCTAGGGAAGATTGAAGACAGGAGGAGAAGGAGATGATAAAGGAGAGATGGTTGGATGGCATCACTGGCTCAATGGACATGAGTTTGAGCAAGCTCCAGGAGTTAGTGATGGGCAGAGAGGCCTGGCATGCTGCATATCTGGGATTACAAAGAGTCAGACACAACTGAGTGAACTAAACTGAATTTGTTAATTAATAGAAGAAATACTGTTCATATTAGTAACAAGATATGAACTTGGACAAATTCCAGGAGATGGTGAGAGACAAGGAAGCCTGGCATTCTACAGTCCATGGGTTTGCAAAGGGTCAGACATGACTTGGTGACTGAACAACAACACAAGCTGGAAGGTAATGATTCTTTCTATTAAACATATACATGTTGGATGGGGTGAAGGGGTGCTTCCCAGGTGGCACTAGTGGTAAAGAACCCACCTGCAATGTAGGATTTGTAAGAAATGTGGGTTCGATCCTTAGGTTGGGAAGATTCCCTGGAGAAGGGCATCACAACCCACTCCAGTACTCTTGCCTAGAGAATACCACAGACAGAGGAGCCTGGTGGGTTAGAGTCCACAGGGTCGCAAAGAGTCGGACATGGCTGAAGCAACTTAGCATAGCACACACACAGTTGAATGAGGGGTGGAGGGAAGAGGCATAAAGAAGAAAGGATGTTCCAGGTAAACAAGAGTAGTATTAAACTGGGTTCAAAAATAGAGTTTTCAGTCATAAAAAAGAATGAAATATTATCATTTTCAGCAACATGGATGGGCCTAGAGATTATCATGCTAAGAGAAGTAAGCCAGACAGAAAAAGACAAATATCATACAATATCACTTATATGTGGAATCTAAAAAAATCATTATAAATGAAGTTATTTATGAAACAGAAATAGACTTACTGACATAGGAAACAAACTTATGGTTACCAAAGAGGGAAGCAGTTTAGGATTAGCACATACACACTGCTATATGTAAAATAAACAACAAGGACCTGCTGTATGTACATGGAACTATGCTCAATATCTTGTAATAACTTTAAATGGATTCCATTGTAACCTTGCTGCCAGCCCTTGCTCCTCCATCCTACAAGTAGGGGACCTTTTCTGACATACTCCCAGAGAGAGGAGAGACTGTCAAACTAGTGCTGAGGCACCCAGCAGCTACTGAGAGTCTTTATTCCTTTCCAGAACCATCCATCTCTAGATGTGCTCAGAACTTGACGGTTAACCTAAGTCCCTGGTCTTTTCTTACAGTTCACAAAGAATTTTTTTAGCCAACCTAATCTCAGGAAAGAAGATGCAGCAAAGCTAGACGGTGGCTATAAGTTTCTTGGACCAATAATAAAAGGCAAGAAGCCCAATGTGAGAAAAGTGAATTATCTCAATATTGCTTCCTGTTTTCTTCCTTGTGTTCCTTCAGGGAAAATTATTTTATTGCTTAATTTCTGCCTCTCCACCCTTCACATATGCACTTGGGGCCTTCTTCTTAATAGCTGGAAAAAAATACCACCCACAAACCTATATTTAAAAAGAAACAGAAATAACCATTGTGAAATTTGTCTCAGGGTCCAAGCATTTAATCTCTGTGTGTGTGAAGCGATCCTTTCATTTTTCTGCATGGGGTGGAGGTCTTTACTTGGTCTGTTTTGTTCCCCTCCTTTGTGGCCTTGTGCTTAGGATCAAATATTTCTGGCCTGTTATGATTTTGACCATTTGACTTGGATCACAAGTTAATTTTTCTCCTGATGACTCAAATGAAAGTATGATTTTTTTTAAGCAGCCTATAATGGAAAAGAATCTGAATGTATGCATGTATATTGGATGACTTTGCTATATACTTGAAACTAAAACATTATAAGTTGTGTTATAAGAAGTATTATAAACTATACTTCAGTTAAAAAAAAAGAAAAGAAAAGAAAACAGATGACTTTTGATTCCTTCGTGGAAGTTTTTAGTAGTCTAGAACTCTCTCTGGTACAACCAGAACCAATTTTGGGTGTACTGGCCAGGAAAAAGGAGATGGATGTCTCTAACTGGAGAAGGGAATGGCAAACCACTTCAGTATTCTTGCCTTGAGAACCCCATGAACAGTATAAAAGGCAAAATGATAGCATACCAAAAGAGGAACTCCCCAGGTCATGAGGTGCTCCAATATGTTACTGGAGATCAGTGGAGAAATAACTCCAGAAAGAATGAAGGGATGGCGCCAAAGCAAAAAAAAAAAAAAAAACAGCTGTGGATGTGACTGGTGATAGAAGCAAGATCCAATGCTGTAAAGAGGAATATTGCATAGGAACAGGAAATAACAGGTCCATGAATCAAGGCAAATTGGAAGTGGTCAAACAAGAGATGGCAAGAGTGAACCTCGACTTCTAGGAATCAGAGAACTAAAATGGACTGGAATGGGTGAATTTAACTCAGATGACCATTATATCTACTACTGCAGGCAGGAATCCCTCAGAAAAAATGGAATAGCCATCATAGTCAACAAAAGAGTCCAAAATGCAGTACTTGGATGCAATCTCAAAAACGACAGAAGGATCTCTGTTCATCTCCAAAGCAAACCATTCAGTATCACAGTTATCCAAGTCTATGCCCCAACCAGTAACACTGAAGAAGCTGAAGTTGAAGGGTTCAGTTGAAGACCTACAAGATCTTTTAAAACTAACACCCAAACAAGATGTCCTTTTCATTATAGGGGATTGGAATGCAAAAGCAGGAAGTCAAGAAACACCTGGAGTAATAGGCAAATTTCGGTCAACACTGAAATCAGATTGATTATATTCTCTGCAGCCAAAGATGGAGAAGCTCTATACAGTCAACAAAAACAAGACAAGGAGCTGACTGTGGCTCAGATCATGAACTCCTTATTACCAAATTCAGACTCAAATTGAAGAAAGTAGGGAACACCGCTAGACCATTCAGGTATGACCTAAATCAAATCCCTTATGATTATACAGGAGAAGTGAGAAATAGATTTAAGGGACTATATCTGATAGCTAGAGTGCCTGATGAACTATGGAATGAGGTTCATGAGATTGTACAGGAGACAGGGATCAAGAGCATCCCCATGGAAAAGAAATGCAAAAAAGCAAAATGGCTGTCTGGGGAGGCCTTACAAATAGCTGTGAAAAGAAGAGAAGTGAAAAGCAAAAGAGAAAAGGAAAGATATAAGCATCTGAATGCAGAGTTCCAAAGAATAGCAAGGAGAGATAAGAAAGCCTTCCTCAGCGATCAAGGCAAAGAAATAGAGGAAAATGCCAGAATGGGAAAGACTAGAGATCTCTTCAAGAAAATTAGAGATACAAAGGGAACATTTCACGCAAAGATGGGCTCAATAAAGGACAAAAATGGTCTGGACCTAACAGAAGCAGAAGATATTAAGAAGAGGTGGCAAGAATACACAGAAGAACTGTGCAAAAAGATCTTCATGACCCACATAATCATGATCGTGTGATCACTAATCTAGAGCCAGACATCTTGGAATGTGAAGTCAAGTGGGCCTTAGAAAGCATCACTATGAAAAAAGCTAGTAGAGATGATGGAATTCCAGTGGAGCTGTTTCAAATCCTGAAAGATGATGCTGTGAAAGTGCTGCACTCAATATGCCAGCAAATTAGGAAAACTCAGCAGTGGCCACAGGACTGGAAAAGGTCAGTTTTTATTCGAATCTCAAAGAAAGGCAATGCCAAAGAATGCTCAAACTACCACACAATTGCACTTGTCTCACATGCTAGTAAAGTAATGCTCAAAATTCTCCAAGCCAGACTTCAGCAATAAGTGAACTGTGAACTCCCTGATGTTCAAGCTGGTTTTAGAAAAGGCAGAGGAACCAGAGATCAAATTGCCAACATCCGCTGGATCATGGAAAATGCAAGAGAACTCCAGAAAAACATCTATTTCTGCTTTATTGACTATGCCAAAACCTTTGACTGTGTGGATCACAATAAACTGTGGAAAATTCTGAAAGAGATGGGAATAACAGACAACCTGACCTGCCTCTTGGGAAACCTGTATGCAGGCCAGGAAGCAATAGTTCGAACTGGACATGGAAAAACAGACTTGTTCCAAATAGGAAAAGGAGTACGTCAAGGCTGTATATTGTCACCCTGCTTATTTAACTTATATGCAGAGTACATCATGAGAAACGCTGGACTGGAAGAAACACAAGGTAGAATCAAGATTGCCAGGAGAAATATCAATAACCTCAGATATGCAGATGACACCACCCTTATGGCAGAAAGTGAAGAGGAGCTAAAAAGCCTCTTGATGAAACTGAAAGAGGAGAGTGAAAAAGTTGGTTTAAAGCTCAACATTCAGAAAACAAAGATCATGGCATCTGGTCCCATCACTTCATGGGAAATAGATGGGGAAACAGTGGAAACAGTGTCAGACTTTATTTTGGGGGGTTCCAAAATCACTACAGATGGTGACTGCAGCCATGAATTTAAACGAAGCTTACTCCTTGGAAGAAAAGTTATGACCCACCTAGATAGCATATTCAAAAGCAGAGACATTACTTTGCCGACTAAGTTCCCTCTAGTCAAAGTTATGGTTTTTCCAGTAGTCATGTATGGACATGAGAGTTAGACTGTAAAGAAAGCTGAGCAACAGAGAATTGATGCTTTTGAACTGTGGTGTTGGAGAAGACTCTTGAGAGTCCCTTGGACTGCAAGGAGATCCAACCAGTCCATTCTGAAGGAGATCAACCCTGGGATTTCTTTGGAAGGAATGATGCTAAAGCTGAAACTCCAGTACTTTGGCCACCTCATGTGAAGAGCTGACTCATTGAAAAAGACTCTGATGCTGGGAGGGATTGGGGGCAGGAGGAGAAGGGGACGACAAAGGATGAGATGGCTGGATGGCATCACTGACTCGATGGATGCGAGTCTGAGTGAACTCTGGGAGTTGGTGATGGACAGGGAGGCCTGGCGTGCTGCGATTCATGGGGTCGCAAAGAGTCGGACACGACTGAGCGACTGAACTGAACTGAACTGAAGTCAGTCTTGCTATCATGTATAAGTCCCCCAATTGTGCTCATCTTTCATATTCTTTTCACTCTTATAGGTACTCTGAATTCCTGTATACATTTTAGAATTAACTTTTCAATTTGGCAGGCAAGTCAGCTGAGACTTTCTATGGGACCATGTCAGCTGTATAGCGGAGAACTGTTCACATAACAATATCAAGTCTTCTGATCCATGAAGATTGTGTCTCCATTTATTGTTCAATTTCTCTCAGCAATATGTTATACCTTTCACTGTACAAGCATTGAACATTTTTGGTTAAATTTTTCCGAAATTATTTCCTTTTTTTGGCCATTGTAAATAGTATTTTCAAAAATTCAATTTTGTTTATTTAATTTTTATTTTATCCTATTTGCTTTTACTTAATTTTTATGTATTAAAGTTAGGTCCTTGACCATGCTGAATTTACCTAATAATTCCATCGGCTTTTTTTAAGAAAAATTTCTAAGGGTTTTCTGATATAGATATTTATTCTGTAAAAAGAGTCAGTTTTACATTTTCTCTTACAATCTGTAAGCTATCCTGTTATGAGTGTAAGATAAACATCAGGAAATGTTTCCCACTGTTGGTAAATCCAATTGATTCAGTACTATTTTTGAAAAGGTCATTTGCAGTGCATTGCCACTTTTGCCATCATCAGGTAACTGAATGTGTATTTGTAGGTATCTGTATGTACAGACACGTATCTCACAGGAAGTTGTGTTATTTTTTTATATAATGTTTGCATTTATGTTCTTGAGGAAAATCTATTCATAATTTTGTTTCTTGAAATGTTCTTGTCGAGTTTTTATGTTTAGGCTGTTTTGTTCTCATTAAGAGTTCAGCTATATTAAATAAGAAACTATTATTTTTCAAAAGATAACAAAAAGAAAATAAAAAAAAAGATACAGAATGAGAGCTACCATTTTCAATATATACATGGATAAAGAACTTATAAATTGAGTAGAGAACTTCTATAATTAAGAGAAATAAAATAGGATAATGGAAGAAAAATCCTGAGCACTCATGAAACAAAACAGAAAAGTCAAATGACTAATGCTGCTGCTGCTGCTGCTAAGTCGCTTCAGTCGTGTCTGACTCTGAGACCCTATAGACGGCAGCCCACCGAGGCTCCACTGTCCCTGGTATTCTCCAGGCAAGAACAATGGACTGGGTTGCCATTTGCTTCTCCAATGCAGGAAAGTGAAAAGTGAAAGTGAAGTCGCTCAGTCGTGTCTGACTCTGCGACCCCATGGACTGCAGCCTACCAGGCTCCTCTGTCCATGGGATTTTCCAGGCGAGAGTACTGGAGTGGGTTGCCATTGCCTTCTCCAATGACAAACCTGCTCCAAACCTCCTCCAAAATAACCAATAAATACTTACAAAATGTTAAATTTGTCAACTTCTAGAAAACATTAACTTGAAACTAAAATGAGGTACTAGCTACTCCATACAGTAGCAGTAGAATATACTAAGTATTAAAAAAAAAAAAAAAGGAATAACAGGAATTCTAATTCTTTTTTGTTCAGGTCAGTTCAGTTGCTCAGTCATGTCCAACTCTTTGTGACCTCATGAATCCTAGCACGCCAGGCCTCCTTGTCCATCACCAACTCCCAGGTTAACTCAAACTCATGTCCATCGAGTTTGTGATGCCATCCAGCCATCTCATTCCCTGTCATCTCCTTCTCCTCCTGCCCCTAATCCCTCCCAGCATCAGAGTCTATTCCAATGAGTCAACTCTTCGCATGAAGTGGCCAAAGTACTGGAGCTTCAGCATTAGCATCATTTCTTCCAAAGAAATCCCAGGGTTGATCTCCTTCAGAATGGACTGCTTGGATCTCCTTGCAGTCAAAGGGAATCTCAAGAGTCTTCTCCAACACCACAGTTCAAAAGCATCAATTCTTTGCCGCTCAGCCTTCTTCACAGTCCAACTCTCACATCCATACATGACTACTGGAAAAACCATAGCCTTGACTAGATGGACCTTTGTTGGCAAAGTAATGTCTCTGCTTTTTAACATGCTATCTAGGTTGGTCATAACTTTTCTTCCAAGGAGTAAGCATCTTTTAATTTCATGGCTGCAGTCACCATGTGCAGTGATTTAGGAGCCCCCCAAAATAAAGTCTGACACTGTTTCCACTGTTTCCCCATCTATTTCCCATGAAGTGATGGGACCAGATGCCATGATCTTCGTTTTCTGAATGTTGAGCTTTAAGCCAANGCCTCCCCAGACAGCCATTTTGTTTTTGTTTTTGTTTTTGTTTTTGTTTTTGTTTTTGTTTTTTGCATTTCTTTTCCATGGGGATGTTCTTGATCCCTGTCTCCTGTACAATCTCATGAAACTCCTTCCATAGTTCATCAGGCACTCTAGCTATCAGATCTAGACCCTTAAAGCTATTTCTCATTTCCACTGTATAATCATAAGGGATTTGATTTAGGTCATACCTGAATGATCTAGCGGTGTTCCCTACTTTCGTCAATTTGAGTCTGAATTTGGTAATAAGGAGTTCATGATCTGAGCCACAGTCAGCTCCTGGTCTTGTTTTTGTTGACTGTATAGAGCTTCTCCATCTTTGGCTGCAGAGAATATAATCGATCTGATTTTGGTGTTGACCATCTGGTGATGTCCATGTGTAAAGTCTTCTCTTGTGTTGTTGGAAGGTGTTTGCTATGACTAGTGCATTTTTTTGGCAATACTTTATTAGTCTTTGCCCTGCTTCATTCTGCATTCCAAGGCCAAATTTGCCTATTACTCCAGGTGTTTCTTAACTTTCTATTTTTGCATTCCAGTCTCCTATAGTGAAAAGGACTTCTTTTGGGGTATTAGTTCTAAAAGGTCTTGTAGGTCTTCATAGAATTGTTCAACTTCAGCTGCTTCAGCCTTACTCGTTGGGGCATAGACTTGGATTACCGTGATATTGAATGGTTTGCCTTGGAAACGAACAGAGATCATTCTGTCATTTTTGAGATTGCATCCAAGTACTGCATTTCGGACTCTTCTGTTGACCATGATGGCTACTCCATTTCTTCTGAGGGATTCCTGCCCACAGTTGTAGATATAATAGTCAAGATATAGTTGGGGTATTAGTTCTAAAAGGTCTTGTAGGTCTTCATAGAATTGTTCAACTTCAGCTGCTTCAGCCTTACTCGTTGGGGCATAGACTTGGATTACCGTGATATTGAATGGTTTGCCTTGGAAACGAACAGAGATCATTCTGTCATTTTTGAGATTGCATCCAAGTACTGCATTTCGGACTCTTCTGTTGACCATGATGGCTACTCCATTTCTTCTGAGGGATTCCTGCCCACAGTTGTAGATATAATAGTCAAGATATAGTACCCAATATGCTACTGGAGATCAATGGAGAAATAAATCCAGAAAGAATGAAAGGATAGAGCCAAAGCAAAAACAATACCCAGCTCTGGGTGTGACTGGTGATAGAAGCAATGCCCGATGCTGTAAAGAGCTATATTGCAATACTGCATGGTGATTACTCTTCCCTTAAATTGTTTTTAAAAGTGTTTGAGACATAACTGATGTTCAATAAACTGCACATGTTTAAAGAATATAGTTTTTTTTTTAATTTTAACATATGAATACACCTGGAAAATCATCTCCACAGTTCCAGATTATAAAAAATTCAGTAATCTCTAAATGTTCTCAAGGGCCTTGGTAATCCACTTCTTACTACTCTGTCTCCTTCACTCATAATTACTCATCTGCTTTATGTCCCTATAAAGTAATTTACATTTCTTTTTAAACTTCTACATATATGGTCTCTAGAAGCTGAGAGCCTCAGTTCTACAACTACAAGGAATTAAATTCTACCAAAAACTGCATGAACTAGGAAGAGGACCCAAACATCGAATGGGATTGTAACTCTGGGCAACACCTTCATTACAGCCCTTGAGTCACTTCTTATAGTAGAACACATGTCCAAGAAAGTAAGCAGAGGACCTAGTGATGCTGTAGGCTCAGATGAATATTGTTTGTGGCTGCTTAGTTTTCTGGTAGTTTGTTATGGAGCTGTTGACAAGTAGTACACTGACAGGACAGGGACTCCATCCACACTACCAATTCTGAACATTTTAAAATGTTCCATTACTTTCTTTTTTTTTTATTAATTTTTATTTTTTTAGTTTGTTTTGCTTTACAATACTGTATTTGTTTTGCTACACATCGACATGGATCAGCCACCAGTGTATNCGGACACCACTGAGCGACTGAACTGAACTGAATCAAGACTATGTAGTATGGCATAAGGATAGACATATAGATTGATGGAATAAGACACAGCCCAAAAGTAGACCCACAAGTATATCATCAATTCATGTTTTAAAAAGGACCCACAGGAATTCAGTGGAGAAAGACTTTTCAATAAATGATACTGGAACAACTGTATGTCATCTTGGTCAGTTTGGATTGCTATAACAAAAATACCACAGACAGGAATTTTTTATAGTTCCGGAGTGTGGGAAACCCATGATCAAGATGCTGGCAGATTTGGTATCTAGTAGGGGTCAGATTCCTGGTTCATAACCAGATATCTTCACATGACAGAAGGGGCAAGGGAGCTTTCTTGGGTCATTTTTATAATGAAACTAATTCCTCATGAGGGCTCCACTTGCATGGCTTAACTGCCAAAGGCCCTGCTTCCAAATACCATCCAACTGGATGAATTTTGCAGTTACACATTCAGTCTATAGCAGACATCAATATACAAAAAAAGTACCCTTACCTCACACCTATACAAAATGTGAATTAAAAATGGCTCACAGAACAAAATGTAAAACCCCAAATTATAAAAACTTTATTTAGAGAATTCCTGGGTGATCCCAGTGGTTAGGATTCTGAGCTCTCACTGCCGAGGGCCTGGCTTCAATCCCTGGTCAGGGAACTAAAATCCCATAAAGCCATGTGATGTGGCCAAAAAAAACAAAATAAAAATAAAAATTTCATTTAAAGATAGGAACAATATGGAATAGTCTGTTGTTTCAGAGTAAACTATTATTGTTTATTCTGAAGTCGTTTAAAGATTTTTTACTGTAATTTTTTATTGTAGGCTGCACTGGGTCTTCATTGCTGCTTGGGCTTTTCTCTAGTTGTGCTGAGTGAAGGCTACTCTTTGTTGCAGTGCACAGGCTTCTCATTGTGGTGGCTTCTCTTGTTGCTGAGCACAGGCTCTAGGGCACTAGGGCTTCAGTAGTTGTGGCATGGGGGCTCCAGAGCCCAGGCTTAATAGTTGAGGTGCACAGGTTTAGTTGCTCCACATCATGTGGGATCTTCCCGAACCAGGGATTGAACTTGTGTCTCCTGCATTGGCAGGCGGATTCTTTACCACTGAGCCACCAGGGAAGCTCAGTTCAAAGATTTTTGAAATGAATTTTCTGCCACTATCTACTTCATAAGTTCCAGAGGTTTCTTCTACTAAGAAATGGGAAAAGGCAAATGCTAATTATAAAATATTACATGTGGACAATAAAATTTAAGATATCACTAGAAAAATAGGGAAAAGGGTAATCTTGGATTAGCATATGACATGAATTTGTGCCATATGACAATTGAAGATAATAACTGGACAATGAGGGTATTGACAAATTTCTGTGAAGTTCAAACAAGTCTAGAATATCTATATTAGTAACATATATCCATACATATATAACCTAAGAAAGCGTAATATTTCTTATTTAACAATGTTTCCCACGTAATTTAACATACCAAAAAACCCCCTAATTGTTTTAACATCTCTTTTATAAAGTGAGAGACAATATTTTGAGATTTTCTAAGGACCCTCTGGGAAATCTCAAAACTAGTTTGAGGTCAAAAAGACTCTATTTAAATTTTGATTTTGGGAAGCTGCCAAAAATGTCAAAAAGTTTGAACATTTGATTAAACAGGATCACAAGTCAATATGAAACAATACTTACTTATCTATTTAACCAAAGGGACAATCAAAAAATTTTTTTAAAGGTAAATACAGAAGGTTACAAAACTGTAAATGAAAATATAGCTTTTTTCACATTGAGAAGACTCAATTCTCTCACATAATCAAAGACCTGATAAAGACAACATGAAACACAAAAAATTCTTTTGGTAAGACAAAATCTTTGCTCTCCAGGCAGATTACCCAAGAGGTAAAGAAAAACATTTCACAATCCCTTATCAAGAGAAGACCAATAGTCCAAAAGATATTTTCTTTTTAACAGAGAGAAAAGCAAACTAATTTTGTACCATTGTACCTTCCCTTCCTCCGTTTCTCCCTGCCTCACTCCCTCCCTCCCTTCCTTCCTTCCCTTTCTTTCTTTTTTTCTTGCCATACTTTTAAGCAAGCTAGATCTCACTTCCCCGACCTAGGATCAAATCCTTTCCCCCTACAGTGGAAGCATGGAGACTTAACCACTGGACTGCCAGTAAAGTCCTTGTACCACTGTACTTTTGAGGTTAAAGCTCATTCTTTAAAAAACTTACAAATAAATTCATTCTAATCTTAGCCAGCTTGACCACACATAAAATTCCTTTCCCAAGATTTTGTTTACTGAAACTTTCTACCCACTCAGCCACTCAGGTTTTTTTCCCTGTATTTTCCTCTTCGTCATTCTAGAATACCAGTCATTTGACTTTAGAACAAAATTACTCTTTTTCGTTAACAAAAACATGTCTTTCACACTTATCCAAAAAACACATCCTACTTTTTAAACCTACTTTTCATACATAGTTGTTTCCTTTTACCCTTATTGTTTCTAGTATTTTTAATTACATATATAGATTAGTATTCTTAACCCTTAGAAACTTAATTTCTAGTGAAACTAAAAAGTAAACAATTGAGGACTGCCTGTTACTTAAGCATTCTATGATTGGCAAATTTATAAATATATTTCATAATTTCTAAAAGCATTCTTTCTGACAGTGAATTTTCCAATATGGCACAACATATGTTTGCTGATACATACAAATATCTTCAGTTCCTTTATAAGAAGATGGCAAAGTAGATAAACCTATGTTCAGTAGTTTGTTTCAATATTTTATCCGAAAATGATCTAGATATTCAATGTATATCCATCATTAGTTAATATAACTTTTAAGTTTTCAAGTTATCAGAAAGATTTTTAAAACTATTTTTAAGTAGACATACCATGAAACATAAGTTTTATCTTAATTATATCTATATAATTAACCTTTTAGATTACTCATGAAAACTTCTTGAAGCATTAAAAGGCTAACCATCATCTTAAATTATTTTTCTTTCTAACAAATCCTGTAACAGAGATAATATGACTTTTAGTAAACCTGGGTAGAAAAAAAGCTGTATGTTTACATCATACTTAATGCTGATAACTCTGAAGACATGCCTGTTTTAATTAAACCAACAAAGTTAGACTAACTTTTATTTATGAAAGATTATCCTAGACCACTGATCTCCAGTAGCATATTGGGCACCTAATGACCTGGGGAGTTTCTCTTTTGGTATCCTATCATTTTGCCTTTTCATACTGTTCATGGGGTTCTCAAGGCAAGAATACTGAAGTGGCTTGCCATTCCCTTCTCCAGTGGACCACATTCTGTCAGACCTCTCCACCATGACCCTCCCATCTTGGGTTGCCCTGCAGGCATGGCTTGGTTTCACTGAGTTAGACAAGGGTGTGGTCCTAGTGTGATTAGATTGACTAGTTTTCTGTGAGTATGGTTTCAGTGTGTCTGCCCAATATGCTACTGGAGATCAGTGGCGAAATAACTCCAGACAGAATGAAGGGATAGAGCCAAAGCAAAAACAATACCCAGTTATGAATGTGACTGGTGATAGAAGCAAGATCCTCAAGGGTGTGGTCCTAGTGTGATTAGATTGACTAGTTTTCTGTGAGTATGGTTTCAGTGTGTCTGCCCTCTGATTCCCTCTTGCAACACCTACCATCTTACTTGAGTTTCTCTTACCTTGGGCGTGGGGTATCTCTTCATGGCTGCTCCAGCAAAGCACAGCCACTGCACCTTACCTTGGATGAGGGGTATCTCCTTACCACCACCATTTCTGACCTTCAACGTAGGATAGCTCCTCTAGGCCCTCCTGTGCCTGCCCAGCCACCACTCCTCAGGTTTCTCCTCCCGGCTTCCGGCCCTGGCCTCAGGTGTGAGTGGTTCCTCTCAGCTGCTGGCTTCGGGGGCGAGGTGGCTTCTCCCGGCCACCTCAGACCTCAGACATGGGGTGTCTCCTCCCTGCCGCTACTGGCCTCGGATGTAGGGTAGCTCCTCCCAGCCGCCGCCCTGACCTCGGAAGCGGGGTGTCTCCTCTCGGTCTTCCCTACAATCCTGTAAGTAAGTACCTGAGACATAAGCTTAACCTTCCTTTATGTGTGTAAAAGGTCAGGGGCGGCAGCCGGGAGGAGACACCCCGCTTCCTCACACTTAGTCTCCTTATATAACATCTGGACACTTTCAGTTCAGTTCGGTTCAGTTCAGTCACTCAGTCATGTCCAACTCTTTGCAACCCCATGAATCGCAGCATGCCAGGCCTCCCTATCCATCACCAACTCCCGGAGTTCACTCAGACTCACGTCCATCGAGTCAGTGATGCCATCCAGCCATCTCATCCTCTGTCATCCCCTTCTCCTCCTGACCCGAATCCCTCCCAGCATCAGAGTCTTTTCCAATGAGTCAACTCTTCACATGAGGTGGCCAAAGTATTAGAGTTTTAGCTTTAGCATCATTCCTTCTAAAGAAATCCCAGGGCTGATCTCTTTAGCAGAGTAAATATAAACCACATTTACCAAAATACACCAAATCTTCATGTTTTAAATCCTTCCTTGCTCTTCTAAGAGGGAGTCCAGTATGTCCTCATGAATTCCCTCACTGAATATTCCACCAAATCCGCAAGGATTTTGCATGTAACCCATGTGAGCCACTTTTTCTGAGAATTCTGGGGAGTGGGCTTGGGAATTGTCTTAGATTTAATCACGGCTTTCTAACAGCCCTGGTTCTTCTTCTCCAGTTTCTGCTGTTCCTGCTACCCTTCTGCTCCATTGACTGCCATTATTCTTCGTCCCACAGGCAACTGTGTTGCCCGCTGACAACACTCTCTGCATACAAACACTCAGATGTTCTTCAGAATGGGACCAACCATTTTGTTCATGGACTCATGGACTTCAAGCACAGAAAGGAATATAATTGATCACTTCTCCCCATGCCACTGAGTAATCTAAGACAGAAGAAGTGTCCAGATTATCTCTTGCCCAAGTTGACTCAGCCCACAGGGAAATGATCTTTGAAAGGCAAGTCTGCTTCATTTTACATCCTCAACTCTGTCCCATGTGCCACAGGCGCTAACCATGAGGAACCTCCTTAAGAGGGGACCACCCAAAGAGAAGCTAAATTAAATAGTTTGCATCCTCAGAATACAATGCATTGCTCCTGGAAAATTAAAAGGATGTAAGAGATGACACATGGACATCACCAGATAGTCAACACCAAAATCAGATTGATTATATTCTTTGCAGCCAAAGATGGAGAAGCTCTATACACTCAACAAAAACAAAACCAGGAGCTGACTGTGGCTCAGATCATGAACTCCTTATTACCAAATTCAGACTCAAATTGAAGAAATCAGGGGAAACCGCTAGACCATTCAGGTATGACCTAAACCAAATCCCTTATGATTATACAGTGGAAGTAAGAAATAGATTTAAGGGCCAAGATCTGATAGATAGAGTGCCTGATGAACTATGGAATGAGGTTCGTGACAAGGTACAGGAGACAGGGATCAAGAGCATCCCCATGGAAAAGAAATGCAAAAAAGCAAAATGGCTGTCTGGGGAGGCCTTACAAATAGCTGTGAAAAGAAGAAAGGTGAAAAGCAAAGGAGAAAAGGAAAGGTATAAGCATCTGAATGTAGAGTTCCAGAGAATAGCAAGAAGAGATAAGAAAGCCTTCTTTAGTGATCAATGCAAAGAAATAGAGGAAGACACCAGAATGGGAAAGACTAGAGATCTCTTCAAGAAATTAGAGATACCAGGGAACATTTCATGCAAAGATGTGCTCAATAAAGGACGGAAATGATATGGACCTAACAGAAGCAGAAGATATTAAGAAGAGGTGTCAAGAATACACAGAAGAACTGTACAAAAAAGATCTTCACAACCCAGATAACCACGATGGTGTGATCACTAATCTAGAACCAGACATCTTGGAATGTGAAGTAAAGTGGGCCTTAGAAAGCATCACTATGAACAAAGCAAGAGGAGGTGATGGAATTCCAGTTGAGCTATTTCAAATCCTGAAAGATGATGCTCTGAAAGTGCTGTACTCAATATGCCAGCAAATTAGGAAAACTCAGCAGTGGTCACAGGACAAGTCAATTTTCAATCCCATCAGAAAGAAAGACAATACCAAAGAATGCTCACACTACCACACAATTGCACTTGTCTCACATGCTAGTAAAGTAATACTCAAAATTCTCCAAGCCAGACTTCAGTAATACGTGAACCGTGAACTCCCTGATGTTCAAGCTGGTTTTTGAAAAGGCAGAGGAACCAGAGATCAAATTGCCAGCATCTGCTGGATCATCAAAAAAGCAAGAGAGTTCTGGAAAAACCGGTATTTCTGCTTTATTGACTATGCCAAAGCCTTTGACTGTGTGGATCACAAGAAACTGTGGAAAATTCTGAAAGAGATGGGAATACAAGACCACCTGACCTGCCTCTTGAGAAATCTGTATGCAGGTCAGGTAGCAACAGTTAGAACTGGACATGGAACAACACACTTGTTCCAAATAGGAAAAGGAGTATGTCAAGGCTGTATGTTGTCACTCTGCTTATTTAACTTCTATGCAGAATACATCATGAGAAACGCTGGACTGGAAGAAACACAAGCTGGAATCAAGACTGCCAGGAGAAATATCAATAACCTCAGATATGCAGATGACACCACCCTATGGCAGAAAGTGAAGAGGAACTAAAAAGCTTCCTGGTGAAAGTGAAAGAGGAGAGTGAAAAAGTTGGCTTAACGCTCAACATTCAGAAATGAAGATCATGGCATCTGGTCCCATCACTTCATTGAAATAGATGGGGGAAACGTGGAAATAGTGTCAGACTTTATTTTGGGGGGCTCCAAAATCACTGCAGATGGTGACTGCAGCCATGGAATTAAAAGACGGTTACTCCTTGGAAGAACAGTTATGACCAACCTAGATAGCACATTCAAAAGCAGAGACATTACTTTGCCAACAAAGGTCCATCTAATCAAGGCTATGGTTTTTCCTGTGGTCATGTATGGATGTGAGAGTTGGACTGTGAAGAAGGCAGAGCGCCAAAGAATTGATGCTTTTGAACTGTGGTGTTGGAGAAGACTCTTGAGAGTCCTTTGGACTGCAAGGAGATCCAACCAGTGCATTCTGAAGGAGATTAGCCTTGAGATTTCTTTGGAGGGAATGATGCTGAAGCTGAAACTCCAATACTTTGGCCACATCATGCAAAGAGTTGACTCATTGGGAAAAAATCTGATGCTGGGAGGGATTGAGGGCAGGAGAAGAAGGGGACAACAGAGGATGAGATGGCTTGATGGCATCACTGACTTGATGGACGTGAGTTTGAGTGAACTCGAGGAGTTGGTGGACAGAGAGGCCTGGCGTGCTGCAATACATCGGGTTGCAAAGAGTCAGAGACGACTGAGCAACTGAACTGGGCACACACCCACAACACATCCACACTTACTACAATTCATATAACAGGCGCATTGGATACCTGATTATACAGGGAAGTCAAGCTTCCACAGCAAACGTATCATAATGACAAATTCATGGTCCCTCAGTTCAGTTCAGTCACTCAGTCATGTTCGACTCTTTGTGACCCTCAAAAATTTCATCTGCTTAGATATGTTGTTCTTTCAAGACTTTTATTATTGCTAGTACAATGCTTATCAGACAGTGGCAAGCTGACTTCTATGTTCTGTCAACTGACAGCCTTGTTAAGTACAATATAATGCATTTGAAATATTTCAAAAATATCTATTAATGTAGTTTTATCAGTATTTATCTAACATGTACTAAAACAATTCTTGGCTGAAGAACCTGGTGAATCCTGTATCCTTGTTTCCCATCTATAAGATATATAGTCAAAATATTATAGGGTCTACTCTCTGCAATTTTCAAATTTGGTCATTTTATATACAGATGAGATTTTACATAAAAACTTACTGATAAAATATATAGTTACCTACTTTAGAATGAGGAAACTAAAAACAACTAGCTAGAATTAAATTCTTAAAGTGTTTAATCCTCATATCGCAATTTGTGGCATATCATTAGGAGGGCAAAAGCAATATAAATGCAACTTTTCTTATCTTGTTTCAGTCCTTCAATAGCCTAGTCCCTTCCTGGAAGCCAAACATGCTCAGAACTATGATCAAAGGACACTTGATTCTTGTGGACTGTTTCTTATTCCTGAGCATAGTGATATCTTTGGATATAGACAAAAATGGCCCAAGTAATTTTCTTACCAAAGTCATTTCTTTCTACCTCATCAGTGGTGAAATTTGTACATGTTTGGGGGTGAACAAAAAGAAAACAGGTTGGACCTCTAACTCTATTTGAGTAAAATACCTTGTAAGAAGTAGCCAAATAACTCAAGTAAAAGGGTGGTTTCATTTTTGCATGAGTCAGCAACCAAAGAACCAGAGTGGAAAACGGAATTTAATCTTTCAAGTTTGAAGTTCAACACCGCTACAAATTCCAGCCCTACATCCCAGCACCCTGCTTGACATTTATTACAGGGCTGAAGAAGAAATATTTTTCTATGTGAATTTCATACCTTCCAGCCTCCTTTTTGACAATTCCAACCTAACACTTCTTAAAAGCATAGACTGCTTTTTGTGTACCCAAAATATTGTCTGAACTTCTTTTCCTTGAGCAGTGTTGACATCCAGTGAAGACAGAGGATAATTATAGGTGTCTCAAAATCCCCAAGGACTATAGTCTAGAACAGATATATCTGGTTTGAGACAGTTGATATAAAATGCAACAATAAAAATTCATTTTTCGCATGCACACAACTGAAATAGAATGATAGGAACAATAGTTTAAAGTAGCAAAGGTGGACAAGGGAACTTTTGCAACCTAGACTGTTAGGAAAAGTATTCTTGGCTGGCTATGAGAGCAAATTGAACATTAAAACTGAAAACTTTTTCTATGCAAAAGACATCATTAAAAGATTAAAAAACAGACTATAGACTGGGAGAAAATATTTGCAAATCACACATTTGGAAAAAAAAAATCAAAGTATATAAAGAACTCACAGGACTCAGCAGTACAAATCTGCTTCTACACAAGGTCAAGAAACAGAGCCTGGACTTAACTTCTTGGCTAAAATAACCCAAATTGAATACACAAAATATATGACACAATGGTTTTTTTAAGATACTGGACATCAGGCAATAAAGAACAGTGATAACAGAGAAAGAAAATGAGTAAGCAAGTCCTAGGATTCCCCAGTCTACTGCCTTGGGAACATTTCCATTACATAGTGCAGGAAGGGAAAGCCCAGGCAGAATCCAGAGAAATTCTTGAGTTGAGGAGGAGGTGAAAGTCTAGGGAGGTAAAGGCAGCTAGATTTCACAAGACAGGATCAAAGACAGAGTCTGTCTTATTTAGTTTTATTCTTATTCTTCATTGTATTCCCAGCCACTCACTAGAGGACTGGCACATACTAAGCATTCAAAGATGGACCAGAAGGAAAGCTGAGCACCAAAGAATTGATGCTTTTGAACTGTGGTGCTGAAGAAGACTCTTGAGAGTCTCTTGAACATCAAGGAGATCAATCTAGTCAGTCCTAAAAGAAATCAACACTGAATACTCATTGGAAGCACTTATGCTAAAGCTGAAGCTAGAATACTTTGGCCACCTGATGTGAAAAGCCTACTTTTTAGAAAATACCCTGCTGCTGGGAAAAACTGAGAGCAGGAGGAGAAGGGGGTGACAGAGGATGAGATGGTTGGATGGCACCATAGACTGAATGGACATGAGTTTGAGCAAACTCCCAGAGACAGTGAAGGACAGGGAAGTCTGGCATGCTGAAGTCCATGGGGTTGCAAAGAGTCAAACATGACTTAGCAACTGAACAACAACAACAGAGCATTCAAAAGATATTGAATGGGTCAATGGAAGGATGGATGAATGAAGAGGTCAATAAACAGGTGCTTAGGAAAATAGTTCCCAAGAGAGAGTAAGTTTTGAAGGTAAAATTTATGAATGAAATGAAGGAAACATTTCCCCATGGTTGGAAAGACAAGCTAATGTATCCTAACTGTTAAAATCCTAATCTAATCTTCATTGGCCTGAGCCTGTGCTGCATACTGACTCTGTTCATATATCTTTAAAATTCTGCATAGAGTAGAACTTAAGCATGGAATTCTGGAATGAAAGCATGCATTGATAATAGAAGGCTTGTTTCTCAAGTCCAAGATGTGCTGTGACTCATGCTCTGTTTATGTTTTTACAAGTCTCAGAGGTTGTCTCCACTGATCCAAGACTCAGCTAGACAGTAAGTTTTTAGCCTGGTAAAGTACATTATGTTGCAAGCTTCCTTGACTCTTACCTTAATTCTTCTCCACTAACACATTAGCTTTTCTAAAATTCCCTTAAAAGATATGCTTCATTTAAATGGCATCGATTCTAGAAACTTAATACCAAAACTTTCCAGTCATCTCTCAAAGAGATTATAATATTTAAGGCTTTGGAAAATCCAAAGTGATCTAATTTCATTCTACTTTCTTCTGGGCACATTTCCACATCAGTTAAACTTGAGCAACTGACACTTCTGTTCACCATCTTATGTAAACAGTCTATATCCATGAATGCTACATCTAAAATTAATTCTGGTCTGTTTTGGGAGTGGGTGTGGGGGAAGTATGCTTGTGGAATATTATACAGAAATTGGAACTTACATTTTATGTTCATATTTCTTCTGTGTGTTACAAAGATTTGTTGTTGTTTAGTTACTAATTTTGTCCAACTCTTTTGTGACCCCATGGACTATAGCCTGCTAGGCTCCTCTGTCCATGGGATTGTCCAGGCAAGAATTTTTAATGGTTGCCATTTCCTTCTTCAGAGGAACTTTCTGACCCAGGGATTGAATTCATGTCTTCTGCATTGGCAGGTGGATTTTTTACCACTGAGCCATATGCCTCTAAATAAAGTTGGGGAATGAACAGAAAATAGTGAAGTGAATCAAAGCTCTCAATAACTCTTTCCCTTTTTTCACTGAAATACCTGTAGAATCATACACAAGAGAGAAGCTGCCTCATCAATTGCCAAAATAGATGGAATTTAGCTTATTCCTATTTGTGATCAATGGAATTAAGGCAATACTGGCAGGCAAACTGACCCACAAATGCTGTCTCAAGAAGGATCTCTACCAGAAGCCCTAGGACCCCATCCTAGTCTTCTTCAACATAAGCTCCACAAGAAGTACAAGATGGGAGATTTTTGTCTGCCCCAATTCTCCTGTCTAAACTGCCCAGTAGATTTATTAGCTCACTATAGTGTCTCAGAGATTTAAGACTTGATCTCTTCTCTCAATTCCAAAGCCACTTACTCTGCTTTCCACCCAAGTGTTTTACACCAAGTCTTTGCCTCTCTTCACATTGCTGCCCTCTTTTTGTCTTTGGATCTTGACCCTGGCTTCATCACTCAGTGTTGCTTTCCAGATATTTTTTCTCCTTAGTCTTTAACCCATAGGTCAATCTTGACCCATTTCTATGTTGCTCCTGGAACCTCAGCCTAAGTCCAGCATTCTGGATATAGGAAACTAGGAGTAATGAATCATACTAAGAAAATACCCCACCATGAAAGAAAAAGAAATGTGCAGAAGTCTCAAAGGAAATGATTGGGTTAGAACTATTAGCCATTATCAACAAGATGAAAAGAAGAATGATAAGGACAGACAAGACTGAATTCTAGAACTATTCTGTTGACAGCAGTAGCAGTAAAAAGTATAGACTTTCCTATGGAGAATCATATTCTTGAAACAACAGATAGATTCCAGGTATATATGCAGGATGCACAACAACAAACAATAATGTAAGAGACGATGACAGATGTGGAAAGTAGAACAGCACTCTAACTAAACATTAATAGGTACTTCTCAATGTAGGACCAACACAACAGGACAGATAATCAAGGCTATAATTGAAGAAAATTTTACTTAAGGGAGAGAGATGATGCTAACAAGTCAACACAACTAGATCTCATTAGCAAATTAGGACACCCATGCACACATGAAAAATGAGAACACCAAACCCTTATATTAAACTGCTGAAGATCATTGAAAGGGAGAAGAAAATAAAGGTTAAAATTCCTCTATAAGCTATAGCAAACACATTTTATTTATTAAGTACCTTTACATTTATTATTTTAATGCTGGTAGAATTTGTGTAAGGACAGTAATATTATGAGCATCGCTAAAAATTTGGCATTATCTCCCATATCTTACCTAAATATATATTTTTAATCCTTTCATTATTCAACAAGCATTTATTGACTGTTAACTGTGCCAGACCCTGCTTTAGGGGCACACTTGAGTCTTTGCCTCTCCTCCTGACTCTAGATATGAGGAAGGGTACTCATGTGTTTGGTTAAGGTCAAGCACATTGTTACTTCTTAGAATATAAGCCAAGATGGTTGTGTTTCCTATGTCTATATGTTTTTAAATTTAATCTTTCTTTGAAATGTCTATTGAAACTAAAATCCACTGATAGGTAACATGGGACTAGGATTGACTTCAGTGTAGCAAACAGTGTTTGGCCTGGGAAGGACTAACAGGACCAGAGTAGAATCAGGACGCACTATGTGGAAGGCCTTGGTGAGCCATTCTAAGCTTAAAGGAGAAAGGGCCTTTCACTTACATTCTTGAACTAAGGTTGGTGTTTCCTTGCTTCTTCTCATACCAGAAGATAAGTCATCTCACCTACATAAGGTGAGTCTAGGGAAAAGAAGCCAGTGAGGCCACCCACATGCCTGTGGGTGTCCAGGCCACTTAGCACCCTTTTTAAAAGCACACTGTGGCTCAATTATGATCTACCCAAGAGGGCCTGGTATTTTTATACAAGGATTGAGGCCAAAATCCTTAGAGTGGCATTGCCAAAAAGGAATTCTCAAAAAAAAAAAAAAATTTTGATGATAAAATTTAGAGTTTTTTAAACTGATATTTTAAAAAACCTTGGGGTTTTATAGACTAGATTAGAATATTAATATACCCAGCAGCAAAGTTTATTCAATCTCCAATAATTTTACATTTCCAAACCAAAATTGACCACAGAAATTCTTTACATGGAAGGCCTATTTACATGTCGTAAAAGAGTAAAACTGATTATATAAAACTGCTTTAGGATGATAGGGTGACTTCTATCTGGAACTGTTTTCACATCTTCATAAAGTAACGATCAGAATTATATATGTTACTCATTGAATGTTTACTATATTCCTGGCACCATTCTTAATGCTTCATATGTGTTAAATCATATAATCTTCACATCTGCATCATGGATAGGTCCTGGTATTCTCCCCTACTTAAAAGATGAGAAAACTAAGAGATCAAATAACTTATCCATGAGCACTCAATTTGTAAGGAACAAAACCAGAATCTGAATTCAAGTAGACTAACTTCAGACTCCAGCCTTAAGCACAGCACTTGATCATCTCCTACCCAACTATTAATGTCTTTCTTTAAACAGTTAATACATAGTTAAACAGCCAGAAAGCTCTAGATCCCAGCCATCTCCTCACCTCTTTCCAACTTGAAGACTCAAGTCATATCAGACACTGGATAAAATGATAGGTGTAATTCTTACCTTTAGACTAATGAAACTCAGGGAAGGAAAATAGACAAGTAAGTCAATAAATACAACCTATTCCTCTACACAATCATAGAGGAATACACGGGCAACCGTCTATGGATTCACATAGAGGAATATATCCAGGAATTTTATATTATTTCACAAAAGCTGGCAAAGGCACAGATCAATCAGAATAAAAGCTAGCCATGGCCATGCTGGTTAAGTTGCTAAGTTGTGTCCAGCTCTTGTGACTCCATGGGGATTAGCCCACCAGGCTTCCCTGTCCATGACATTTCTCAGGAAAGAATACTGGAGTGGGTTACCTTTATTTCTCTGGGAGATCTTCCCAATCCAGGGATCAGACCCACATCTCCTGTATTAAAGGCAGATTCTTTCACCAACTGAGCTACCAGGGAAGCCCAGGAGCTAGCCCCAGAGCTGGCACAAAGTCCCAGAGGCTCCCTGCTGTACTGGTATTTCCCCTTTCCTTTCTGGATCATGAGATGATTCAAACGGTCCCAAGGTGAGGCCAAGGTAATCAGGGTGTTGGAGCTCTGTTTGAGCTCAGAGCAATGGCTGTTTTTCAGCTTGCACAGAAGTGTTTCAGTGTTTAACAAGAGATATGGCTATAAGGCCACCATATTGTCTGCATATGCCATGGGGTTTTCCTGTCTACTGCTCTCACTTAGGCTGTCAACCAAAGGTAGCAAAGCTGCTCTTAAGCAGACTAATTCCAGACATGAGAAGAGAAGGTTGATTTTTCTCCCTCCTCCACCCACAAACACTTCCCTCTAGTCTGCAGCAGACTTGATCCTCCACCTCAGTATTTCCCAGTATGGTATTCATACCATCTGTAACTATCACTTTAGGAGGTCATAATGAGCTTGAAAAATTCCATCGACTATGTATTTAAAAGGGCTTCCCAGATGGCACTAGTGGTAAAGAACCCACCTGCCAATGCAGGAGACACAAGAGACGCAGGTTCGATCCCTGGATTGGGAAGATCCCCTGTAGGAGGGGATGGTAATCCAATCCAGTATTCTTGTCTAGAAGAGCCTGGCCTGTTACAGTCCACAGGGTCGCAAAGAGTTGGACACAACTGAAGCAACTTAACATGCAGGCAGCATGCACAAGTATTTAAAAGTAGCAACTCAAACCATAATTTTGTGACATTGCTGCTTAGACCAAAGCTACATTTTTTTTTTAATTTTACTTTACAATACTGTATTGGTTTTGCCATACATCAACATGAATCTGCCACGGGTGTACATGAGTTCCCAATCCTGAACCCCCCTTCCACCTCCCTCCCCATACCATCTCTCTGGGTCATAAGGTTAAGAAAATACAAGAGACATGTACAAAAAAAAGTTAAAACCATGAAACTTTAAAATAAAATATTAGGTCTGAGGAGCATTGTCCTATCTTTAGTTCAGTTCAGTTCAGTCGCTCAGTCGTGTCCAACTCTTTGCGACCCCATGAATCGCAGCATGTCAGGCCTCCCTGTCCATCAGCAACTCCCGGAGTTCACCCAGACCCACGCCCATGGAGTCAGTGATGCCATCCAGCCATCTCATCCTCGGTCGTCCCTTTCTCCTCCTGCCCCCAATCCCTCCCAGCATCAGAGTCTTTTCCAATGAGTCAACTCTTCGCATAAGGTGGCCAAAGTACTGGAGCTTCAGCTTTAGCATCATTCCTTCCAAAGAAATCCCAGGGTTGAGATGAATTTCTTCATTCATCTGACATTTTTCTATATATCTCTCATCACTATACTTCAATTGTCTTTTTTTTTTTTTTTTCACTTCTTCCTACTCTTCTAGGTCGCTCTTCTTCCTGGCAGCCCAAAGTCTACTTCAATGTCTCATTTTCTGAAGTGAACAAAGTGATTTCTATATCCATTATAGCTGGCAGTATTTGAAAGCCTGTGATAGGAATGTAAACTATCTCGAGCAAAGGATTAAAATTTATTACCTAAGTATCCAAATCACAGAGATGTGGATCGAGCCTCAGGTATGACTGGATCCCTAGAGAAGGATATTTTCAGAACTGACACTTTGTTATCTCTGAGTGTTCCTTTCTTTCTCATAGATTTTTTCATATGATAGTCAACTTGGCAGCAGACAGCTCCAGGGTCACAACATTACAGTGCTGAGAACAATTTAAAGTTTTCTGATTAGCCCACATATAAAAATTTCAAGACAGACTCTGATTGGATAGAGCTGTCACATAATCACTAGAAATATATATACATGGTGGGAGAAAAGCATTTCCCTTAAAGAGAGATAACAGAAAAATGTGGCATAAAATTTAAAATTAAAAAAATTTCACCTAGGGATTTTGCTTGCAGTTCAGTAGTTAAGACTTCACCTTCAATGCAAGGGTGTGTGAGTCTGATCCCTGATGAAGAGTTAAGATCCCACATGACTTGAGGCCAAAAAACATAAAACAGAAGCAATATTGTAACAAATTCAATAGAGACTTCAAAAATGGTCCATGTAAAAAAAGTTTTTTTTTTTAATTTCAGCTGTATAAATAACATCTTATGCAATTTTATGCCAAAATTTGGGTTTTGAGAAGCTTCTCTCATATTGTTGTTTAGTCACTGAGTCATGTCCAATTCTTTTGCAATCCCATGGACCATATCCCGCCAGGCTCCTCTGTCCACGGGATTTCCCAGGCAAGAATACCGGAGTTGGCTGCTATTGCCTTCTTCAGGGGATCTTCCCAGCCCAGGGGTTGAACCCTCATCTCCTGCACTGGCAGTTGGGTTCTTTACCATGAGCCACTAGGGAAGCGCCTCTCATATTAAGGGACATCAGATCTTTGAAGGGCAAGGAATTCTGTAGAAAGGTGATCCCCATACCATATAAAATGCTCCTATAAGATTTTATAGATGTGGAGATGTTTGCAGGATGAGTAGGAGTTTGTTTGGTGAGCAGTAGATGACATCTGGGGCAGAGGGAACAGTAGATGAAATTCAAAGAGAGAGAAGATAGCATAACCTAAGGGAAAAAACGTTTATCAGCTGGTTGGTTTATTCCTACTTCTTCACTCCCTATAGGACCTGTGGTGACCAGGACAAAATCAGGAAGACGTTGCATTCCTTAAGAGCAATTATAGAAAACAACAGCAGGAAGCAGTTATTAGTCAAATTGGCCTAACTGCTGTAGAAAGCAACCTTCAGGTCTTAAGGGCTTAATGCAATGTGCATTTTGTTTTCTGTCTCAGTGCACTGAAGTAAGAAGAGGGACAGGAGACGAGCCTCTGTTTTCTGCAGTTATCCAGGGAACCCATGATTCTTCCATCCTGTGACCTTGCTATTGTCTAAAAGGTGATTCTCAAACTCAGAATCACCTAGAGAGCTTGTTAATGCCTCAACTGCTGGGCCCAACTCCAGAGACGCTCACTTTGTAAGTCTTGAGTAGGTCCTGAGAATCTGCATTTTGAACAAGTTTCCAAGTGGCATGTGCACTACTGGTCCTGGGATCCCATTGCAGGACCACAACTGGACAGCCTCCAGGAACTACCTTCAGCGTTCAACAAGTGGGTGGGGAGAAGACTTCTCAGAGAAAGCTCACCTGCTCCTAATCTTCGCTATGAGGTAACAGGCATCACTTTTGTTCACTTTCTATAGTTAGGAGCTAGCCACTCAGACCTACCTGATATAGGAACTCTGGGAAATTACTTCAGCAATGCATCAAAGAAAGAAGAAAAAGTCAATTTGGGGGGCATTATCAGTGTCACAGAGTATAACTGAATTAAAACTACCTTAAAACTAAAAATAAACAAAAAATAAAACCGAAAGGGGGGTGGTCCTAAGATGGCAGAGGAAAAGGATGGGGAGACCACTTTCTCCCCAACAAATTCATCAAAAGAACATTTGAACACTGAGTAAATTCCGCAAAACTACTTCTGAATGCCGGCAGTGGACATCAGGCACTCAGAAAAGCAGCTCATTGTCTTTGAAAGGAGGTAGGAAAAAATATAAAAGACAAAAAGAGAGACAAAAGAGGTAGGGACAGAGATCTGTCCCAGGAAGGGAGTCTTAAAAAGTTTCAAAACACCAGGAAACACTCTCACTGCCAAGTATGTGGCAAGCCTTGGAACCACAGAGGGCAACATAACCGGGAGGAAAAATGAATAAATAATTAAAACCCACAGATTATGTGCCCAACGGTAACTCCCCCAGCAGAGAAGCAGCGTAGAAGCCTGCATCTGCCACTAGCAAGTGGGGGCTGGGCAAGGAGGCGCGGGCTGCATTGCTTAGAGTAAGGACCGGGTCTGAATGCCCTGAGGGCAATCTGAGGGAACTAACTTGGGCTAGCAAACCAGACTGCGGGATAGCTTCCACGTGAAAAGCCCTAACCTAAGACACCATCAGCCCACTCACAGAACAAAGGCCTGAACAGAGCTAGCTGGCTGCAGATCATCCTATCCCCCTCTGGTGACAGGCAGGCGAGGGCAGCCAGAGCTGCAAGAGGGCAATTGTGGCCACAGAGAGGCATTATCTACCAAACTGCAAGCAGGCTTCATTGCTAACCAAGACTTCTTGAGATTCTGGACAGTCAACATCCACCTGAGAAGGTGTGCAGGTTGTACCCAGAAAACTGAGTGGCAGGGATAGGGGAGGCAATAAGCCACAGTGACCGTGCTCACCAAACACCTGGTCACCTGAGCTGTTCGCATTTGGGAAAGGCACAAAACGCAGACTCAACTGAGTCTGCACCTCTGAGGACTACCCGAGTGACTGAACCTGAGCGGCTTAGACCTGGGAAGTGCATACAACCCAGGGCCGGCCTCAGACAGTTCCTGGCAGAGCAACTAGAGCCTAAGCAATGTAGACAGGGAAAGCACACACGCCACGAGTGGGAGCAAACCCAGTGTGGCCGAGACACTGTGAACACATGCCAGTTTTATTTGTTTGCAATGTTCCTCCCTCCTCACAGCATGACTGAACAAGTGAGCCTAAAAAGTGTCCACCACCGCCCCCATGTGTCAGGGAAGAAATTAGACACTGAAGAGACCAGCAAACAGAAGAAGCTAAAACAGGGAGCCTCCTTGGAAGTGACAGATGCAATAGATTAAAACCTTGCAGTTAGTACTGACTACATAGGAAGAGGCCTATAGATCTTGAGAAATATAAGCAGTATCAAGGAACGATCTGAAAATGAACTGACCCCACACTGCCCACAACAACACCAGAGAAAGTCCTAGATATATTTTTACTATCATTCTTTAATTTTTAATTTTTTTAAATTTTTAAGTCCTCTATTACTCCTTTAATTTTCATTTTTATAACCTACTATTACTTTTCAAAAAAAAAAAAGACCATATTTTTTAAAGCAAACTTCACATATGCAGATGGTGACTGCAGCCATGAAATTAAAAGGCACTTACTCCTTGGAAGAAAAGTTATGACCAACCTAGACAGTATATTCAAAAGCAGAGACATTACTTTGCCGACTAAGGTCCGTCTAGTCAAGGCTATGGTTTTTCCTGTGGTCATGTATGGATGTGAGAGTTGGACTGTGAAGAAGGCTGAGCACAGAAGAATTGATGCTTTTGAACTGTGGTGTTGGAGAAGATTCTTGAGAGTCCCTTGGACTGCAAGGAGATCCAAGCAGTCCATTCTGAAGGAGATCAACCCTGGGATTTCTTTGGAAGGAATGATGCTAAAACTGAAGCTCCAGTACTTTGGGCACTTTATGCGAAGAGTTGACTCATTGGAAAAGACCCTGATGCTGGGAGGGATTGGGGGCAGGAGGAGAAAGGGACGACCGAGGATGAGATGGCTGGATGGCATCACAGACTCCATGGACGTGAGTCTGAGTGAACTCCGGGAGTGGTGATGGACAGGGAGGCCTGGCGTACTGCGATTCATGGGGTCGCAAATAGTCGGACACGACTGCATGACTGAACTGAACTGAACATATATATTTTATAATTTTTGCAACTTTTTTTTCTGTTAATATTGTATTTTTGAAAATCCAACTTCTACTGTAGACTTTTAATCTTTGCTTTTTGGTATTTGTTATCAATTTTGTACCTTTAAGAACCCAATCTTCAGTGCCTGTTTTTACTTGGGAGCATGATTACTAGCTTGACCTCTCTCTCCCCCTTTGGACTCTCCTTTTTCTCCAGCAGGTCGCCTCTATCTCCTCCCTCCCCCTTCTCTTCTTTACCCAATTCTGTGAATCTCTTTGTGTGTTCTGGGGGGTGGAAAACACTTAGGGAACTGATTACTGGCTGGATCTGTCTCTCCTTTTGATTTCCTCCTTTATCCTCCTGGCCACCTCTGTCTCCTTCCTTCCTCTTCTCTTCTCTGTATAACTCTGTGAACATCTCTGAGTGGTCCAGACTGTGGAGTGCACATAAGAAAGTGATTACTGGCTAGCTTGCTCACTCCTCTTTTGATTCCACCTCATCTCATTTGGGTCACCTCTATCTCCCTCCTCTCTCTTTTCTTCTCTATGTAACTCTGTGAACCTCTCTGGGTGTCCCTCACTGTGGAGAAACTTTTCATCTTTAACCTAGATGTTTTTATCAATAGTGCTGTATAGATGGAGAAGTCTTGAGGCTACTTTAAAAATAAGACTGAAAACCAAAAGCAGGAGGCTAAAGTCCAAATCCTGAGAACACCAGAGAACTCCTGACTCCAGGGAACACTAATCGACAGGAGCTCAGCAAATGCTTCCATACCTACACTGAAACCAAGCACCACTCAAGGGCCAACAAGTTCCAGAGCAAGACATACCATGCAAATTCTCCAGCAACCCAGGAACACAGCCCTGAGCTTCAATATATAGGCTGCCCAAAGTCACTCCAAACCCACTGACATCTCATAACTCATTACTGGACACTCCATTTACTCCAGAGAGAAGAAATCCAGCTCCTCCCACCAGAACACCGACACAAGCTTCCCTAACCAGGAAACCTTGAAAAGCCACCCATACAACCCCACCCACAGTGAGGAAACTCCACAATAAAGAGAACGCCACAAACTGCCAAAATACAGAAAGGCCATCCCAAACGCAGCAATATAAACAAGATGAAGAGACAGAGGAATACCCAGCAGGTAAAGGAACAGAAGAAATGCCCACCAAACCAAACAAAAGAGGAAGAGATAGGGAATCTACCTGATAAAGAATTCCAAATGGTAGTGAAAATGATCCAAAATCTTGAAATCAAAATGGAATCACAGATAAATAGCCTGGACGCAAGGATTGAGAAGATGCAAGAAAGGTTTAACAAGGACCTAGAAGAAATAAAAAAGAGTCAATATATAATGAATAATGCAATAAATGAGATCAGAAACACTCTGGAGGCAACAAATAGTAGAATAACGGAGGTGGAAGATAGGATTAGTTAAATAGAAGATAGAATGGTAGAAATAAATGAATCAGAGAGGAGAAAAGAAAAACAGATTAAAATAAATGAGGACAATCTCAGAGACCTGGGACAATGTTAAATGCCCCAACATTCGAATCATAGCAGTCCCAGAAGAAGAAGACAAAAAGAAAGACCATGAGAAAATACTTGAGGAGGTAATAGTTGAAAACTTCCCTAAAATTGAGATCAGAAACACTCTGGAGGCAACAAATAGTAGAATAACGGAGGTGGAAGATAGGATTAGTTAAATAGAAGATAGAATGGTAGAAATAAATGAATCAGAGAGGAGAAAAGAAAAACAGATTAAAATAAATGAGGACAATCTCAGAGACCTGGGACAATGTTAAATGCCCCAACATTCGAATCATAGCAGTCCCAGAAGAAGAAGACAAAAAGAAAGACCATGAGAAAATACTTGAGGAGGTAATAGTTGAAAACTTCCCTAAAATGGGGAAGGAAATAATCACCCAAGTCCAAGAAACCCAGAGAGTCCCAAATAAGGGAAACCCCATGGACAGAGGAGCCTGGTAGGCTGCAGTCCATGGGGTCTCAAAGAGTTGGACACGACTGAGCGACTTCACTTTCATTTTCCACTTTCCTGCATTGGAGAAGGAAATGGCAACCTACTCCAGTGTTCTTGCCTGGAGAATCCCAGGGATGCTGGAGCCTGGTGGGCTGCCGTCTATGGAGTTGCACAGAGTCGGACATGACTGAAGCTACTTACCAACAGCAGCAGTAGCTGCAGCAGCAAGGTGAAACACCCCAAGACACGTTTAAATCAAATTAACAAAGATCAAACACAAAGAACAAATATTAAAAGCAGCAAGGGAAAAACATCAAATAACACACAAGGGGATTCCCATAAGGATAACAGCTGATCTTTCAATAGAAATTCTCCAGGCCAGGAGGGAATGGCAAGACATACTTAAAGTGATGAAAGAAAATAACCTACAGCCCAGATTACTGTACCCAGCAAGGGTCTCATTCAAATATGAAGGAGAAATCAAAAGCTTTACAGATGAACAAAAGCTGAGAGAATTCAGCACCACCAAACCAGCTCTCCAACAATTGCTAAAGGATTTTTTCTAGACAGGAAACATAAAAAGGGAAAATAAACCTGAACGCAAAACAATAAAGTAAATGGCAACGGGATCAGACTTATCAATAATTACCTTAAATGTAAATGGGTTGAATGCCCCAACTAAAAGGCAAAGACTGGCTGAATGGATACAAAAACAAGATCCCTATATATGCTGCCTACAAGAGACCCACCTCAAAACAAGGGACACATACAGACTGAAAGTGAAGGGCTGGAAACAGATATTCCATGCAAATAGAGACGAAAAGAAAGCAGGAGTGGCAATACTCATATCCGATAAAATAGACTTTAAAACAAAGGCTGTGAAAAGAGACAAAGAAGGCCACTACATAATGATTAAAGGATCAATCCAAGAAGAAGATATAACAATTATAAATATATATGCAGCCAACATAGGAGCACCGCAATATGTAAGACAAATGCTAACAAGTCTGAAAGGGGAAACTAACAATAACACAATAATAGTGGGAGACTTTAATACACCACTCACACCTATGGATAGATCAACTAAACAGAAAATTAATAAGGAAACACAAACTTTAAATGATACAATAGACCAGTTAGGCCTAAATGATATCTATAGAACATTTCACCCCAAAACAATGAATTTCACCTTTTCTCAAGTGCACACGGACCCTTCTCTAGCATAGATCACATCCTAGGCCATAAATCTAGCCTTGACAAATTCAAAAAAAACTGAAATAATTCCAAGCATCTTTTCTGACCACAGTGGAGTAAGATTAGATATCAATTACAGGAGAAAAACTATTAAAAATTACAACATATGGAGGCCGAACAATACGCTGTTGAATAACCAACAAATCACAGAAGAAATCAAAAAGGAAATCAAAATATGCATAGAAATTAATGAAAGTGAAAACAAAACAACCCAAAACCTGTGGGACGCTGCAAATGCAGTGCTAAGAGGAAGGTTCATAGCAATACAAGCATACCTCAAGAAACAAGAAAAAAGTCAAATAAATAACCTAACTCTACACATAAAGCAACTAGAAAAGGAAGAAATGAAGAACCCCAGAGTTAGTAGAAGGAAAGAAATCTTAAAAATTAGGGCAGGAATAAATGCAAAAGAAACAAAAGAGACCATAGCAAAAATTAACAAAGCCAAAAGCTGGTTCTTTGAGAGGATAAATAAACTTAACAAACCATTAGCCAGACTAATCAAGAAACAGAGTGAGAGAAATTAAATCAATAAAACTAGAAGTGAAAATGGAGAGATCACAACAGACAACACAGAAATACAAAGGATCATAAGAGACTACTATCAGCAATTATATGCCGATAAAATGGACAACTTGGAAGAAATGGACAAATTCTTAGAAAAGTATTACTTTCCAAAACTGAACCAGGAGAAATAGAAAATCTTAACAGACCCATCACAAGCATGGAAGTTGAAACTGTAATCAGAAATCTTCCAGCAAATAAAAGCCCAGGACCAGATCACAGCTGAATTCTACCAAAAATTTAAAGAAAGAGCTAACACCTATTCTACTCAAACTCTTGAAAATTGCAGAGGAAGGTCAACTTCCAAACTCATTCTATGAGGCCACCATCACACTAATACCAAAACCTGACAAAGATGCCACAAAAAAAGAAAACTACAGGTCAATATTACTGATGGTCATGGATGCAAAAACCCTTAACAAAAGTCTAGCAATCAGAATCCAACAACACATTAAAAAGATCATACACCATGACCAAGTGGGCTTTATCCCAGGGATGCAAGGATTCTTCAATATCCACAAATCAATGTAATTCACCACATTAACAAATTGAAAAATAAAAGCCATATGATTATTTCAACAGATGCAGAGAAAGCCTTTGACAAAATTCAACATCCATTTATGAAAAAACTCTTCAGAAAGCAGGAATAGAAGGAACATACCTCAACATAATAAAAGCTATATATGACAAACCCACAGTAAACATTATCCTCAGTGGTGAAATATTGAAAGCATTTCCCCTAAAGTCAAGAACAAAACAAGGGTGCCCACTCACCACTACTACTCAACATAGTTGTGGAAGTTTTAGCCACAGCAATCAGAGCAGAAAAAGAAATAAAAGTAATCCAAATTGGAAAAGAAGGAAAACTCTCACTGTTTGCAGATGACATGATCCTCTACATAGAAAACCCTAAAGACTCCACCAGAAAATTACTAGAGCTACTCAATGAATATAGTAAAGTTGCAGGATATAAAATCAACACACAGAAATCCCTTGCATTCCTATACACTAATAATGAGAAAATAGAAAGAGAAATTAAGGAAATAATTCCATTCACCATTGCAATGAAAAGAATAAAATACTTAGGAATATATCTACCTGAAGAAACAAAAGACCTATATATAGAAAACTATAAAACACTGATGAAAAAATCAAAAAGGACACTAATAAATGGAGAAATATACCATGTTCATGGATCAGAAGAATCAATACAGTGAAAATGAGTATACTACCCAAAGCAATCTACAGATTCAATGCAATCTCTATCAAGCTACCAATGGTATTTTTCACACAGCTAGAACAAATAATTTCACAATTTGTATGGCAATACAAAAAAAAAAAAAACTCGAATAGCCAAAGTAATCTTGAGAAAGAAGAATGGAACTGGAGGAATCTACTTGCCTGACTTCAGGCTTTATTACAAAGCCACAGTCATCAAGACAATATGGTACTGGCACAAAGACAGAAATATAGATCAATGGAACAAAATAGAAAGCCCAGAGATAAATTCACACACCTATGGACACCTTATCTTCGACAAAGGAGGCAAGAATATACAATGATGCCTGACTTCAGGCTTTACTACAAAGCCACAGTCATCAAGACAGTATGGTACTGGCACAAAGACAGAAATATAGATCAATGGAACAAAATAGAAAGCCCAGAGATAAATTCACACACCTATGGACACCTTATCTTCGACAAAGGAGGCAAGAATATACAATGGAGAAAAAGACAATCTCTTTAACAAGTAGTGCTGGGAAAACTGGTCAACCGCTTGTAAAAGAATGAAACTAGAACACTTTCCAACACCACACACAAAAATAAACTCAAAATGGATTAAACATCTATACATAAGACCAGAAACTATAAAACTCCTAGAGGAAAACATAGGCAAAACACTCTCTGACATAAATCACAGCAGGATCCTCTATGACCCACCTCCCAGAATATTGGGAATAAAAGCAAAAATAAACAAATGGGACCTAATTAAAATAAAAGCTTCTGCACAACACAGCAAACTATAAGCAAGGTGAAAAGACAGCCTTCAGAGTGGGAGAAAATAATAGCAAATGAAGCAATGGACAAAGAATTAATCTCAAAAATATACCAGCAATTCCTGCAGCTCAATTCCAGAAAAATAAATGACCAATCAACAAATGAGCCAAAGACCTAAACAGACATTTCTCCAAAGAAGACATACAGATGGCTTTCAGCAGACACATGAAAAAAAGCTCAATGTCACTTATTATCAGAGAAATGCAAATCAAAACCACTATGAGGTACCATTTCATGCCAGTCAGAATGGCTGCAATCCAAAAGTCTACAAGCAATAAATGCTGGAGAGGGTGTGGAGAAAAGGGAACCTTCCTACACTGTTGGTGGGAATGCAAATTAGTACAGCCACTATGGAGAACAGTGTGGAGATTCCTTAAAAAACTGGAAATAGAACTGCCATACAACCCAGCAATCCCACTGCTGGGCATACACACTGAGGATACCAGAATTGAAAGAGACATGTGCACCTCAATGTTCATCGCAGCACTGTTTATAATAGCCAGGACATGGAAGCAACCTAGATGACCATCAGCAGACGAATGGATAAGAAAGCTGTGGTACATAGACACAATAGAGTATTATTCAGCCATTAAAAAGAATATATTTGAATCAGTTCTGATGAGGTGGATGAAACTGGAGCCTATTATACAGAGTGAAGTAAGCCAGAAAGGAAAATGCCAATACAGTATATTAACACATATACATGCAATTTAGAAAGATGGTAACAATAACCCTGTATGCAAGACAGCAAAAGAGATACAGATGCATAGAACAGTCTTTTGTACTCTGTGGGAGAGGGCGAGGGTGTGATGATTTGAGAGAATGGCATTGAAACATGTATAATATCATATGTGAAACGAATTGCCAGTCCAGGTTGATGCATGATATAGGATGCTTAGGGCTGGTGCACTGGGATGATCCAGAAGGATGGTATAGGGAGGGAGGTGGGAGGGGGGGTTCAGGATGGGAAACACATGTACATCTGTGGCAGATTCATGTTGATGTATGGCAAAAACCAATACAATATTGTAAAGTAAAAAAAAAATTCAGATGCTGAAATAAAAAATAAATTATGAAATCTAAAAAAAAAAAAAAAAAGTGAAAGGCCCTCCTAGGGGAAAAAGGTGATTTGATTACTGAATTCTTACAGATGGAAAAAAGATTGGTCTTGTAGAATTATATTCAGATAATATTTTCATATTGTTATTCAGCCCTCTTATTTTTTCATTCAAAAATATAAAAGAGCTAAATAGTTTTATAATAGTTTTATTAGTTTGTACATACATACACACACATATTTTTGTTTGCCTTGTATTCTAGTTTGCTTTCTCTTTAGAGTGGAGTTGCTGCTGCTGCTGCTGCTGCTAAGTCACTTCAGTCGTGTCCGACTCTGTGTGACCCCAGAGACAGCAGCCCACCAGGCTCCGCATCCCTGGGATTCTCCAGGTAAGAATACTGGAGTGAGTTGCCATTTCCTTCTCCAATGCATGAAAGTGAAAAGTGAAAGTAAGTTGCTCGGTCGTGCCCGACTCTCAGCAACCCCATGGACTGCAGCCTACCAGGTTCCTCCATCCATGGGGTTTTCCAGGCAAGGGTACTGGAGTGGGGTGCCATCGCCTTCTTCGAGAGTTGAGTTAGGTAGTACTAAATCCTTTCTGGAAGCAGGCATATTGTAAATTATTTTAAAAATACACATATGCTTAAAAATCCTCTCCCATTGGGTGAGGGTCAGCAAATTAGTAAGCATCACTTCACTTTGGGGTTCACAATTTAGTTGAAGTTTTTGCTAAAATCACCCTTGTCTTTCACTGACACAGTGATGATCTGAGAGATTAAAATATTCTCCTGCTGCTTATTATAAAAATTACCTGCTGCATGTTATGTGCACCAATATTTTCCTCATCTGGAGCCTAATTCATGACGCAGTATAAATTATGTGGCAGTAACCTCCCAAGTTGCAAGTTGCCTTCACCTGTGATTTAATTCCTCCAGCTGCCTGTTCCTTGCTGAATTTTCTTTCAAATACTGAAGAGCAGTAATTAGGTCTTATTTTTAATTATGCATCCACTCTCCAGGGAAGAAAGGAAACTGATGGTTTCCATACAGACTGAAATTCTTTCTCCTCACTCTAGACTTGCTTCTGCTTTGAGCAGTGCTGCAGTTGACAGCTGAATTTTCAGCTTGTGTTTGGCTCACTTGAATTTGGGTATTTCTGGGACTACAGTTCCTAAGGATAACAACATGGAATTAAAAAGACTTGTGAGTGATTATTTCTCATGGTCTCTAGTTAATTGTGTCCTTTGCAGAGACTTGGTCAGAAGTCACACACTGCAGTGTTTGTAAAATTTTATGAACATGCAATAAAAAAATTCTGGGAAACTTCCATCAAATGTAGGGCTCCTGAGATCTATTTAACTTCTATGAGCAATTTAACATCATATTAAATCCATATGAACAGACTGCCAAAAAGAGTATATCTGAGGTTTAATATTTACTCACAAACTAAGCTAATCCTGGGGTTTCACAGAGGCCCTTCCACAATGGGTTTCTAAACTAGCACAATGTGGAATCCACTGCATATTTAAACATCCAGTCTCACATTTCTGTTTCCTTTCCATTCCCAGTACACAGCACTCGGCAAACTTGCCTATAAAAGGCAGTCCCTGTAATGAAAAGAGCCAAAGGTTTTGCCAGTGAAAGTCTCCAGGTTTAAGCACAGAATCAGCAATTTTACTAGTTGTGGCCTTGTCTTGTTAATTTAATCCTTCTAAATTTCAATGTCATCACCTGGGAATGGGAATCAGAATATGAAAAATGAAATCACCTTCACTGCCTAAGGAAGCACACTGTAAAGCTTCCATTACAGCTGTCAATCTGAGTTCTTTCCATGGACTCAGCACTGAACTTAAGACAAACATTACAAAGTAGAAGTGCAATCCCCTTGCCTGAGTCCCTCTCTCTTTGGCTAACCATCTCCAAATGCTAATACCTGCCCAACTTCACCCATCAGTTCCTCTTCTGTACTTTCATTCAGTCAATACTCTGCTTCAGGCTTTGTCTCTACCTCTGCAATCTTTTGGAGACAGGCTTCCAAAGTGGACACTTGGAGCCATGGCCATTGTCGGCAGAATCTTTCAATTGGCAGTAGCTTTCAAAACCTTGAAATCTATATAGTCACAAATGGAAAAGCCTTTGATTGTGTGAATCACAACAAACTGTGGAAAAATTTTAAAGAGATAAGAATACCAGGTCATTTTACCTCTCTCTTGAGAAATCTGTATGCAGGACAAGAAGCAACAGTTAGAACCAGATATGAAAAGACTAGTTCAAAATTGGGAAAGGAGTACAGCAAGGCTGTAAACTGTCACCTTGCTTACTGAACTTACAGGCAAAGTACATCATGCAAAATGGGTTGGATGAATCACAAGCTGGAATCAAAATTGCCAGGAGAAACATCAACAACTTCAGATGTGCAGATGATCCCACTCTGATGGCAGAAAAAGGAACTAAAGAGTCCCTTGGTGACAGAAGGTGACAGAAGAGAGTGAAAAGCTGGTTTAAAACTCAACATTCAAAAAACTAAGATCATGGCATCCAGTTCTATCACTTCAAGGCAAATAGATGGGGAAAAACAGGAACACTGACAGATTTTATTTTCTTGGGTTCAAAAATCACTGCAGACAGTGACAGCATCCATGAAATAAAAAGACACTTGCTTCTTGGGAGAAAAACTATGACAAACTTGATGCTCCTGCTGCTGCTAAGTCGCTTCACTCATGTCTGACTCTGTGGAGCCCATAGACGGCAGCCCACTAGGCTCCTCTGTCCCTGGGATTCTCCAGGCAAGAACACTGGAGTGGGTTGCCATGCCATTCTCCAATGCAGGAAAGTGAAAAGTGAAAGTGAAGTCACTCAGTCATGTCCGACTCTTCAGGACCCCATAGACTGAAGCCTACCAGGCTCCTCTGTCCATGGGATTTTCCAGGCAAGAGTACTGGAGTGGGGTGCCATTGCCTTCTTCAATGACAAACCTCCTGCTGCTGCTGCTGCTGCATCACTTCAGTCATGTCCGACTCTGTGCGACCCCAGAGACAGCAGCCCACTAGGCTCTCCCGTCCCTGGGATTCTCCAGAAAAGAACATTGGAGTGGGTTGCCATTTCCTTCTCCAATGCAGGAAAGTGAAAAGTGAAAGTGAAGTCGCTCAGTCATGTCCGACTCTTAGCGACACCATGGACTGCAGCCTACCAGGCTCCTCCATCCATGGGGTTTTCCAGGCAAGAGTACTGGAGTGGGGTGCCATCGCCTCCTCTGAATGACGAACCTTAGACAGCTATTAAAAAGCAGAGACATCACTTTGTCAACAAAAGTCCCTATAGTCAAGGCTATCAAGCCAGAAGACAAGTGCTTGCACACCTCCTTCAAGCACCACCAGCTTTGGACCATAAAGTCTTACTTTACCATGAACCACAACCCTGACCCCAAGGACTTAGACCAGCTGGCACAAAAGACGGGCCTCACCAAGCGGGTCCTGTCTGGTTTCTGAATGGCCGGGCCAAGATCAGGCACAACCTCTCCTGCAGGAAAACTGAGGTGTGGACAGGTCCGCTGAGGCAGCTTCGGCCGCGCTCAGCGCCCGCTGCAGGCGCACCACATTCACAGACCTGATGAGCCCTGCCCTCTGCCTGTAACATGCATCTTAGCTTTGAAGTTCACAACTTGAAATATATTAAATATTATTATATTAAATAACTTACAGTATCAAGTATTTGTTCTATCAAATGTGCAAGTATCATTTCAACTTTGCAGTACAGTATAGAATGAACCCCTGATGTAAAATAAACTAGCCTTCTTGCTAGTTTGATCTTGCTTTATTTGATCTCGATCTTAGGCAACTCAACTAGCTTTGCTGAGTCTAATTTACGTGTCTATTAATAAAGATAATACTTTCATACCAGTGTTTTGGATACAATTTAATGAGACAATGAGTATAATAGCTAAGAATTATTGAGCAACTACTGTGTGCAAGAAGTTCTAACCACTTTACATGTAGTTTCTCAAATCATCTTCAGAATAAGCCCACGAGGTAGGTAAAATTATTATTCCTATTTATACAGACAATCCAAGGAGAATAAGTAATTTGCCCCAAATTATACTATCTGGAAAGCCTGTAATTGCTGGAATGGAGATGTTATCCCAGACCTGCCTGGCTTCCAAGAGATTATCACACATATAAGGTGCTTGATTAATTGAAGCTATAATTATCCACACCAGGGAATATCACAGATTTACTGCTGGACAATATGATTTAGGAAATAAAAGGTGCAGAAAAAAGAGCATAAACCTCAGAACAAAAAAATTTAGATTTTAGTCCTAGTTGCATCATATCGTCGCTCCAGTACTGCACAGCTCGCTGCTCCAGTGCCACACAGCTGCTGCCCGCAAATCCAGTGTCAGAATGGGAAAGACTAGAGATCTCTTCAAGAAAATTAGAGATACCAAGTGAACATTTCATGCAAAGATGGGCTCAATAAAGGACAGAAATGGTATGGACCTAACAGAAGCAGAAGATATTAAGAAGAGGTAGCAAGACTACGTGAAGAACTGTACCAAAAAGATCTTCATGACCTACATAACCACAATGGTGTAATCACTCCCCTAGAGCCAGAATCCTGGAATGTGAAGTCAAGTGGGCCTTAGGAAGCATCACTACAAACAAAGCAAGTGGAGGTGATGGAATTCCAGTTGAGCTATTTCAAATCCTGAAAGATGATGCTGTGAAAGTGCTGCACTCAATATGCCAGCAAATTTGGAAAACTCAGCAGTGGCCACAGGACTGGAAAAGGTCAGTTTTCATTTCAATCCCAAAGAAAGGCAATGCCAAAGAATGCTCAAACTACTGCACAATTGCACTCATCTGACATACTAGTAAAGTAATGTTCAAAATTCTCCAAGCCAGGTTTCAACAATATGTGAACCGTGAACTTCCAGATGTTCCAGCTGGTTTTAGAAAAGGCAGAGGAACCAGAGATCAAATTGCCAACATTCACTGAATCATCAAAAAAGCAAGATAGTTCTGGAAAAACATCTACTTCTGCTTTATTGACTATGCCAAAGCCTTTGACTGTGTGGATCACAAGAAACTGTGGAAAATTCTGAAAGAGATGGGAATACCAGACAACCTGACCTGCCTCTTGAGAAATCTGTATGCAGGACAGGAAGCAACAGTTAAAACTGGACATGAAACAACAGACTGGTTCCAAATAGGAAAAGGAGTACATCAAGGCTGTATATTGTCACCCTGCTTATTTAACTTATATGCAGAGTACATCATGCAAAATGTCAGGCTGGAAGAAGCACAAGCTGGAATCAAGATTGCAGGGAGAAATATCAATAACCTCAGATATGCAGATGATACCACTCTTATGGCAGAAAGTGAAGAAGAACTAAAGAACCTATTGATAAAAGTGAAAGAGGAGAGTGAGAAAGTTGGCTTAAAGCTCAACATTCAGAAAACTAAGATCATGGCATCTGGTCCCATCACTTCATGGCAAATAAATGGAGAAACTGAAAACAGTGTCAGACTTTATTTTGGGGGGCTCCAAAATCACTGCAGATGGTGACTGCAGCCAAGAAATTAAAAGATGTTTACTCCTTGGAAGGAAAGTTATGACCAACCTAGGCAGCATATTCAAAAGCAGAGACATATCAACAAAGGCCCTCTGGTCAAGGCTATGTTTTTTTTCCAGTAGTCATGTATGGATGTGAGAATTGGCTATAAAGAAAGCTGAGCCCTGAAGAATTGACGCTTTTGAACTGTGGTGTTGGAGAAGACTCTTGAGAGTCCCTTGGACTGCAAGGAGATCCAACCAGTCCATCATAAAGGAAATCAGTCCTGAATATTCATTGGAATGAGTGATGTTGAAACTAAAACTCCAGTACTTTGGCCACCTGGTGTGAAGAGCTTACTCATTTGAAAAGTCCCTAATGCTGGGAAAGATTGAAGGCAGGAGTAGAAGGGGACAACAGAGGATGAGATGGTTGGATGGCATCACCAACTCAATAGGCATGAATTTGAGTAAACTCCGGGAGCTATTGATGGATAGGGAGGCCTGGCCTGCTGCAGTCCATGGCGTTGCAAAGAGTTGAATATGACTGAGTGACTGAACTTTATTTAACTTGTATCTTATCACTGAATGATCTTTGACAAGCCCACCCAATTGTGCCTATGTGGTTTCCTTGTGTATTTATTTCTAAATCACAGTTTTTTTGAGAAAGAAATGAGATACTCTTTTAAATAATGCCTGTCAGTCATAGCTGAATAAATATGGAAGCTTCTTTGAGCAGAACCTTAACTGTTTCCCAACCTCCTTCGGCCCCTCTTTTTGCAATGGTGCCCTATCTCTTTTCAAATAAGGATCCTGCAGTGCTCATGGAGGACAAAGATTATCTCTGTAAACACCTATCAAGACATATTCTTTTATTTTTTTCTGAAACTTGAAGAGAAAGATTGGTTAATCTGAAAGAATAAAGTTTTTGTAACTATGGAATTTCAAGCACTCTTCCATTCATATAAGTGAATGGAAGCCATTCATTTAAGGGGGAAAAAAAAAAAAACCTTCTTAGTGTGGTGGAAATCATAAATCAGACCATGCAGGTCACCTCAAGTCATAGGGTGCAAACTGGCCCAACCAGTATTGTTTGTCACAGTATTTTTTTTAAGTGACTATAAATGACTAGAAGTGAAATATGGGTTCAAATATTCTTGCATTAACTTAAATCCCTAAAGCTTGGTTCCATCACAGACCAGTGAGTTAGCCACCGCTTCAGATTAGCACCCTTCTAGGGCTTTGGGAAGTTCAGTTGCTTAGATGAGCTACAAGGATTGACTACCACCTGCTATTTTCATTCAGTCAATCCTGTACTTAAAGTAAAAGACCTCAGCATTGACTTTCAATGGAGAAAAATAACATATCCCTTTGGATCTCCACCTCCAGTCAGTTTTAGCCCACCCAAAAAGTTGATAATATACTTAGACTTACTTAGACTGCACTGATTTATAGGGTAACAACATTTAACTAGGCTACAACTAAAGCACCGTCACAAGAGACCCACACTCTGTGAAAACCACAGTAACAGGTTTATACTCATGAGATAATCCAGATCACTTTCCATTAAAACCTACCTTGGCAGTCACACAGCTGTGTACAAAGAATCCCTTGAGTGGATGGATCTCCACACTAGTATTTGCCTGAACAGCTGCCCCAGAATTGACAAGTATAAGACAGAACTGGAAGGCAGAAATTTGAGGATTAAGACTAGGATATGAACACTTCCCAGCTAAGTGAATCTCTGGAGCTCTAGGCAATTACTATTTTGAGAGACAATATGTTTAAATAACCACAAGGGAAACACTCTGCAAGCATCAACCATCACATCTGTGACCACTGTTATTTATTGAACACCATCAGCAAAGTGTTTGACTCTATGAAGCAGGAAAACACCTGTGAGGTCTGTGTAATGAAGTCATACACAGGGACCTTGAGTTGTTCTGAGTTAGGCCAAGGAAAGTTAGGGGGCCTTGATGCAGGTGAAGAGATCAAGGTAGATGCTTTGGGGCAAATGCACCATCCAACTTCTTCTTGTACTGTCATGAAAAGCTGGTCACTCAGTCCCATTCCAAGTGATTGTGGAACCTGGAACTAGAATGCAAATGAAGGGGCTTCCTTGGTGGCTCAGTGGTAAAGATTCTGCCTGCCAATGCAGGAGACAGGGGTTCTATCCCTGATCCAAGAAGATCCCACATGACCTGTGGAGCACTAAGCCCATGCATCACAACTATTGAGCCTGTGCTCTACAGCTCATGCTCCACAACAAGAGAAGGCACCACAGTGAGAAGCCTGAGCACCACAACTAGAGAGTAGCCAGGGAAAGCCTTACAGATCATTATAAATCACTTCCTGTAAACCATCTTGCTCATCCATACATCTTTCCATCGACAATTGCACTGAATATTTCCTCTGCTTCAAACACTGTCCTCCCAAACCCTGCACCTGGACCACCCTCTCCCACCCCCAATTTTAGCCAGATTGTTTCACAAGTGGTACCACAGAAGGCTTCCTTGATCATCCAGATAAAATAGGACCTACTCTCCTATTAGTCTCTCTAACTGGCTTTTTGTTTATAGACCCATCATCACCTGACATATTTTCCATTTATCTGCTTATCCTCTCTTCTTTCCAGCCTAACTAAAATAAAAGCTACAGAGAAGCAAAACGATTTGTTTTGCTCTTTGCAGATTACTCAGTGCATAAAAAAAAAATGTCTAGCACACAGTAGGTACTAAAAATACTTGATAAGTACATAAATAAAATTTTGCAACTACTGCCAGAGCCTAGCCATACAGGTTTACATAATAGACACTCAGGGAAATTTCATCAATGTGTTAATGAATTAATTAATGAGTGATTGTGGTAGTCAGGTTTCAAGCTGACTTCCAATGGATGCCCTGATTCAACCCCATTCATAGTAAATAGGGCTGATTTGAGCAATAAACAGAATACTTCAGGAACGATGATATGTGACTTTCAAAGCTATGTCATGAAAGACATAAAGCTTCCATCTTGATTTCTTGGATCATCTGTAGTGATCTCTGAGGGAAGACAGCTGCCATATATTCAGGACACTCAGCCAGCCGCAGGGAAATGTCCAGATAGTGAGGACCTGAAGCCTCCTGCCAACAGGCAGTACCAATACTCCAGCAATGGGAGTGAACCTGAACCAACCTGGAAGTGGATCCTGAAGTCTCAGTCAAATCTTCACACGACTGCACCCATGGCCACATCTTGACTGTTACATCAAGAGACACTCTGAGCCAGAACCAGCTAGCTAAGCTACTCCCAAAGTTCTGAATCACATAAAGTGTGAAGGATAACATTTATTACTGGTTTAGCCACAACGTTTTGAGATAATTTGTTAAATCAGTAGATAAGTAATACAGTGCCTTAGAAACAATTTTCAAAACATTGTCCATATTTTCCATTTATGTTCAATGCAGGGACAGTTCTTTCATTCATAAAGTGCACACATTTTCTGCCCAAATCAAATGAATCAGGAGGTTGATTCAGAACTACTGTTTTAATAAAGTTTGAAGTATATTTCATGCCCTATTTCTGACGAGACTATTGGCCACAAGAAAAACCTAACATGCGTATATAAAATGAATTCTTTGCATGATGATCATTTAAACTTTCTCAACATCCAGATTCTATCATTACTCTTCTGGCCCACAATCCTAGAGGTCTTACTCAGAGGAGTAGTAAAGGTTCAGCTACATCATCACTTTCAGCATTTGCCTTTTCTGTTTGTTTCTTTGCCAAAGGATAAGAGAAAAACAATAACAAAAACCTCTGAACTTATCACTTACTATGTGCTTTTTATGAATGAATGTGCTTATTTTCCCCACAGAAAAGATTATGTGAGTGTATTCCTCTGTATGTGTTGAAAAGAAAGCTGCCTTGGCAAGTGTGTTCAAAATTTGACTCAGTGAGCATGTGCTATTAAGCAAAATAGTAACTCTTTCAAATGAAGGCCTGGCAAGTGTGATTCTTGAAAGCTAAGGAGATGCGGTATGTGTCCAGTTGCTCAGTCTTGTCCAACTCCATGTGGCCCCATGGACTGTAGCTCACCAGCCTCCTCTTTCATGAAATTTTTCAGGCAAGAATACTAGAGGAGGTTGCCATTTACTCCTCCAGGATATCTTTCTGACCCAGGGATCAAACCTTCCTCTCTGGCATCTCCTACATTATCAGGTGGGTTTTTACCACTAGTACCACCTGGGAAGCCCAAGGAGATGCAGACTGTGTTAAAATTCCAACACTCAGAATTCTAACAAGCAGGTGGAAAGAATTACTGGGTAAGACTTAGATGGAAAGTAAAAAATTCTGGTGGACCCATGATAGGAGCAGGACGCATGAATACTTGAAGGCACATTAGAATGACGCCATGATGGCTGAGAAATGCATAAGGGGGCTGAAAATCAGAGAATCACAGATTTGTAAATAATGAGAATAAAAAGGTCTTCTTAGATGTTAATTTGATTTGCTTTATGGTCAAAGGAAAGAGTCACATGAGAATTGAAAGCTTTGAGCAATTAGAAAAGGAATATTCTGACTTTTCTTTCTTGGACCTTCTATCTCTTGGTCACAGGCAACTAACAGAAAGTAAAATATCCAAGTTTACAGTTTGAACAAAGGCAGAGGTGGGTCAGCAAGGTCTGATACAGAAGGAAAAGAAAGGAAGTACAAAGATGTGACTATGTTAGGGCTGCTGTGTACTTAGATGGTGTGGACTGATTGGTAATAAGATTAAAATATATAAGATGCACAGCATTTTATAGATACAGTTTCAGCTCATCTTAAGCTACCCTGAAGTTCTATAGTAAATTTTTAAAATTTTGCTGAGAAAGTAATGTGAGTCTCATGAGTTGTAAGGCTGGCATGCTATGGCTGGTGAGTGTAGCACAACAAAGGTCTCTAAACTTTTTGATCGCTCACCCTTATTAATAAGATATTTTGAGCTTGATATTTTTGTTTTTCTTTTTTCTCTCTCTTCCCCTCCCCTTCCCTTCCTCCTTCTATATCCTTCTTTGGAGAACACTAGCGTAGCAAACTGTCTAGTATAGCATCTCAATGGGCCTTGATTATTCTGTATTCAAGCATTCCCAAACTGGCTGGCTCTGCAGTTAATCAGCCTGATGACATATTTTGTTTGGTTTATGTGGCATTTAAAAATCTAGCCAAAGTTTAAAACTGAAAGAAGTCATATTTTTTTAATTAAAAAGTCATTCCAGCATCTCTTAAAAAATTCATATGTGGCAAGAATTACTGGATGTGTCTTCTTTAGTTTGCCACATTCTTTACCACTCCCTATTATTCCCAAATGAAACCAAGTTTCAGTTCAGTTCAGTTCAGTCACTCAGTCATGTCCAACTCTTTGCGACCCCATGAGTCGCAGCACACCAGGCCTCCCTGTCCATCACCAACACCCAGAGCTCACTCAAACTCATGTCCATTGAGTCAGTGATGCCATCCAGTCATGTCATCCTCTGTCGTCGCCTTCTCCTCCTGCCCCCAATCCCTCCCAGCATCAGTCTTTTCCAATGAGTCAACTCTTTGCATGAGGTGGCCAAAGTATTGGAGTTTCAGCTTTAGCATCAGTCCTTCCAAAGAACACCCAGGACTTTAGAATGCACTGGTTGGATCTCCTTGCAGTCCAATGGACTCTCAAGAGTCTTCTCCAACACCACAGTTCAAAAGCATCAATTCTTCGGCACTCAGCCTTCTTCACAGTCCAACTCTCACATCCATACATGACCACTGGAAAGACCATAGCCTTGACTAGATGGACATTTTTTGGCAAAGTAATGTCTCTGCTTTTGAATATGCTATCCAGGTTGATCATAATTTTCCTTCCAAGGAGTAAGCATCTTTTAATTTCATGGCTGCAACCACCATCTGTAGTGATTTTGGAGCCCCAAAAAATAAAGTCTGACACTGTTTCCACTGTTTCCCCATCTATTTCCCATAAAGTGATGGGACCAGATGCCATGATCTTCGTTTTCTGAATGTTGAGCTTTAAACCAACATTTTCACTCTCCTCTTTCACTTTCATCAAGAGGCTTTTTAGTTTCTCTTCACTTTTCTGCCATAAGGGTTATGTCATCTGCATATCTGACATTATTGATATTTCTCCCGGCTATCTTGATTCCAGCTTGTGCTTCTTCCAGCCCCACATTTCTCATGATGTACTCTACATATAAGTTCAATCAGCAGGGTGACAATATACAGCCTTGACGTACTCCTTTTCCTATTTGGAACCAGTCTGTTGTTCCATGTCCAGTTCTAACGTTGCTTCCTGACCTGCACACAGGTTTCTCAAGAAGCAAGTGAAGTGGTCTGGTATTCCCATCTCTTTCAGAATTTTCCACAGTTTCTTGTGATCTACACAGTCAAAGGCTTTGGCATAGTCAATAAAGCAGAAATAGATGTTTTTCTGGAACTCTCCTGCTTTTTTGATGATCCAGTGGATGTTGGCAATTTGATCTCTGGTTCCTCTGCCTTTTCTAAATCCAGCTTGAACATCTGGAAGCTCATGGTTCACGTATTGCTGAAACCTGGCTTGGAGAATTTTGAGCATTACTTTACTAATGCCTTTTATTATTACACATGAATCATTATGCTTCTTGAAACAATAGTCACCTGAATTTTTTTTAATGGTTCTCTTTTTTCAGTTATGTCAACCGCCAGTGTTTTTCAAGCATCTAAATCTGCCTCTCCTATTTTACTCATTATTGTTTACTCAGCATTTCCTGAGAAGTAATAAATTCTTGTTCCTTGGTGGAATATGCTCCTGAAAAGGCCAATTGCCAGTACTGGTAATGGTAATGAAAAAAAGTGAATGGTTCTTGGCCAGAAATTATATAGAAGCTTAGAATGGAGTATTTAAGTTTCCAAGATGTAGAATTATAGTTTTAAATTATACTTTACTGAATGACACAAAAAATAAATAATCTAGTAATTTTTGCAAATTTGAGAGTTCTCTAAATTCTTAGGACATAGCTTTGCTGCTAAGTCACATCAGTCGTGTCTGACTCTGTGAGACTCCATAGACGGCAGGCCACCAGGCTCCCATCCCTGGGTTTTAAGTCTGTTCAAATATTTTGGTTTTCAGGTTCTATTCCTTTTACCTGAATTTTAAAATTTAATATTTGGTCACCTTAAAAACAAAGATTATTAATAATCACTAAGGTTTTGTGATCTCCTACATTCTGTCAGGGCTGGGAAAACATTCATTAATACAAAATCACAATACTATAATTATTCCTCTTAACTACTCAGACGCATTGTTATAGCTTTTGCTCTGCTTGCCGCTCAAAGCACTTTATCAATTCATCAAAGGAAGTGAAATACACCATAAAGCATCCTGTGTAGCCATAAAGCTTTCTTAGAACAAAGACTGGCCCAATTTTTCCAATGGGGAGCAACCTGTGAAAATTCTTCACAAAGAAGCTATAATTCTCACCACACCTCTTGATTTACAAAGATGACACTATCAATCAACAGTGCTCTTTAGTAAACTGTTGTTGAAATATGCTATGGGAAACTATGGGAAACGGTGTCACATTATGAGCAGAAAGTTTACTGAACAAATAGGTTGCTTTGCTTCCAGAATTACAGGACTATCCAATTCTCCAAAATAAATTTCCACATTCATAGCATGGCCTTTTAGGGCCCTCACGCTTCTGTGCTGCTGCCCTCTCATGTCCACAGGCAAGTCATCCTTTCCAACAATGCCAATGGCACAGTCACCACCAACATCTTCTCTGCCACCACGACCACTCATACATCACCACACACACAGGCATCCTCAGGCTTAAAAGCCATCCTTTTAACATCTTGGAAGTGCTCAATCCTAAGCATAGTTCTCATTTAGGAAAACACTTTTGAAGTAAGAGTTGACCATGACTTTTCTAATTTTTGAAGGAAATCAACTGCTGATAATTCTATTGCTAATGCTGGATGTGTAAACTTTTCTTTGTATCGTCTATGTTCTCAGCTATTGGTCTACATTGCCTTTTTGATTCTTAGCATGCTATTATGGTGAGAAGGATTTTAAAGCTTGCTTGATAAAAAGTGTAATTTTTGTTACAGAATCCAAACCTAAAACAAACCATGCATTTGTCCACTACCTTGACACTTCACTGAAAACTTCACTGCTTGAGGAAGTAGCAGGAACAACTTTCTTTTCAGGTCTGGTCTTTAAGTTTGACTGGGATTTCCTGGTGACTCAGACAATAAAGAATCACCTGCAATGCAGGAGACCCAGGTTCAATTCCATGGACAGAGGAGTCTCTAGACTACAGTCCATGGGGTTGCAAAGAGTCAAACACGCTGAGTTACTCACACACACACATATACATCTAGACTTGGCTATATAATTTACTGGGCCCAGCACAAAACCAAAATTTGAGACACTTTGTTCAAAAAGCAGAGGAAAAGTAAATTAAAAGTGTAAAAATACACAGAAATTGAACTACCATATGATTCAGCAATTCCACTCCTGGAAGAAAACAAAAACACTAATTCAAAAAGACACACCCACCCTAATGCTCATAGCAGCATTATTTATAACAGCCAAGAGTCTGAAGCAACTTAGGTTTCCATCATAGAAAAATGGCTAAAATATATATATATATATACATATACATATATATATATATATATATATGCTGCTAAGTCACTTCAGTCGTGTCCGACTCTGTGCGACCCCATAGACGGCAGCCCACCAGGCTCCCCCATCCCTGAGATTCTCCAGGCAAGAACACTGGAGTGGGTTGCCATTTCCTTCTCCAATGCATGAAAGTGAAAAGAGAAAGTGAAGTCGCTCAGTCATCTCTGACTCTTAGCAACCCCATGGACTGCAGCCCACCAGGCTGCTCCATCCATGGGATTTTCCAGGCAAGAGTACTGGAGTGGGGTGCCATTGCCTTCTCCGATATATATTCAGAAACACACAATGGACACAATGGAATGTTACTTATCATTAAAAAGAATGAAATTCTGCCATTTGCAACAACATGGACAAACCTAGAGGGTATTTTGTTTAGTGAAATAAGTGAGACAGAGAAAGACAAACACTATATTATTGCACTTATATGTAGAAGCTCAAAAATAAAACAAATGAATGAATATGATAAAACAGAAACAGACTCACCAATATGAGAACAAACTACTGGTTACCAGTGGAGAAAGGGACTGGAAGAGGGGCAAAATAGGGCTAAAGGATTGAGGTACTAATTACTATGTATGAAAAATAAGAGACAAGGATATAGTGTATAGCACAGGGAAATAATAGCAATAATTTTAAATGGAGTGTAATGTATAAAAACACTGAATCAGTATGTTGGACAGAACAGTTTTTTTGGACAGCAAAACTAACATAGTATTGTAAATAAACTATAGATCTGTTAAAAAAATAAGCACAAAAACATAAATTTTCACTTAAAAATATGTTAATATTTATAAAATATAACAAGAGTAATAGTTATATGAGTGTCAGCATAAACACAAATTTGAAAAAACTCAATTTTATATGATAAAATTAAAAGTAATATTTTCTATTATATCTTGATTACTAATAAAAGTTTTGACATGGAATGCTAAAAGTACTTTTGTTAATTCATTAAAATTATACAGTTAGCAATTTAATTTTCAATTGGTATAATTGGTATAAGTGATGTCACCTATTCTTGGCAAATGGAATGCCACAGATGATTTGATCATTTTTAATTTAAACAAAGATCTTTCTGCTAATGCAACTGCTAACAGAGCTGTTAAGAATATTTTATAGACTGTGACAACAAAGACATAAATTTTGGATAAGCTATTTCAGAAAGTATTTTCTGTACCTAGAACTAATGATTCTTGTGGAGCCATTTTCCAGAAAGATTTAATTCTTCACACATACCAGTTTCATGTAAGTCTGAATTTAGTTTTAAATGCAAATGTATACAATGACATTTTAATGTTTCTTCTGACATTTCTTGTAACTTGTGGAGTTTGTACAAAAAACCGAAACTGGCTTTGTGATTTGCACATAGTTCAAAAGTGCTTCTTTATGTATACTATCGTCAACCATTCAAGAAATTTTTAAAACAGTTTTCCTTTTAATAATTGTTTCATCCAAAGTTTTATATGAAAGTTGCATTATTTTCCAATGACTGTGATGATCTTCCCTTTTAATTTCTAAGTCTACAAATGCACAAAATTCTGCAGTTTTGCAGTGTCGCAGAAGTTTTTGAAACCATAGATTCTCAAATCTTTAAAGAATTCTGGCAACTCCCTGAATATGCTTTATTGGGTTACTCATGTGAACAATTTTATTTCATAGTATTTTGCTGACTAATTTATCTGAGAGCCAGCAGGTCCTGTCCCGTACTCAGGTCTGAAAGTTAATACATCTGCAGACACCACTGGACTGGACTGGCCATAGGAATGACAGGCAAGTCGCCTCCCAACCTATCCTGCAGCGGCCCCCACAAGGAGCCCTCCTCTCTCCTGGGGCCAGGGTGCTGTGGCAGTCGCTGCAGCGGCTCTCCTGCTGCTACGTTCAAGGGCGCCATCAGTATGGACCCAGATCTCAGCTCAGCTGCGTTCTCGGACCCCCGGGTGCCCAGACTGACCCAGTGCGCACGAACTACATGCAGCTGGTCCACTGCTTGGGGCCCACGTGGACCTCCCCCCACCTGCACGCACACTTTGCTAAATGCCATGCCTCTGCTTGTGTGCATGTTCCAATGTCCCATCGGATTTCACCTACAAAACTCAGGCTCAAAGATAGAAAACATTTAGATGGTGCAGGGAGGTCTGGTGTGCTGCAATTCATGGGGTCGCAGAGTTGGATATGACTGAGTGACTGAACTGAACTGAACAGAGAGTAAGGGCTTCCCTGGTGGCTCAGATGGTAAAGAAAACACCTACAAAGCAGGAGACCTGGGTTCAATCCCTGGATTGGGAAGATACACTGGAGGAAAGCATGGCAACCCACTCCAGTATTCTTGCCCGGAGAATCCCCAAGGACAGAGGAGTCTGGCGGGCTACAGTCCATGCGGTTGCAATGAGTCAGACATGACTGAGGGACTAACACTTGCACTACTTAACTTCTACTTACCAGAGTGTAAAACAGACACAAGCACCCTGGTGAGAGGTGGGCCTTGTAGGACTGCCCAGGTCACCACTTGCAAGCCATCTCCTTAGTATTCTATGCGCTATGCTGGCATCCCTTGGGTCTCAGTACATTCAGTTCAGTCCAATCCAGTTCAGTCGCTCAGTCATATCTGACTTTGTGACCCCATGGACTGCAGCACACCAGGCCTCTCTGTCCATCACCAACTCGCAGAGTTCACTCAGACTCATGTCCATTGAGTTGGTGATGCCATCCAACCATCTCATCCTCTGCTTCTTCTCCTGCCAGCTTCCATCTTTCTCAGCCTCAAGGTCTCTTCAAATGAGTCAGTTCTTCGCATCAGGTGGCCAAAGTATTGGAGTTTCAGCTTCAGCATCAGTCCTTCCAATGAATATTCAATAAGTTAGCAATTCCCAAACCCTGTTCTGCAGAAGAGGTGCTCTGTGAAAAGATAGCAATGGGAAATACTGCTTGAGTCTCCACTCTGGGATTCCCAGCTCAAGTTAGTAAATTACAGTCTGGAAACCCTGACTTAAAGAGGCAATCTCATTTAGCCCATCCTTTCTGAAACAAAATCCCATTCAGGTAAAAAGCCTCTGCATATGCTGGGAAATGTTAGTAACCCATAAAATAAAAATTTTTAAATGCTTTGCTAGGCTATAGTGCAGTCTTCTTTCAAAAAATCCTAAAGGCTTTTTTCTTTTTTATCCTCCACCTCAGAACAGGCATTCCATTTAAACTACTATCCTCCAACTAAGGATAAAAGTAAACTAATATCACGGCTATCATCATTATATCATAGCTCAACATAATATATAAAAATATGTGTCTGTATCAAGTATAAAAGTATTTATATATTATGTTGTAGTTTAAATAAAAGGCCTACTCTGAGGTAGAGGATAAAAAAAGAAAAATGCCTTTAGGAATTTTTGAATACTGGATTACAGCATAGCACAGCATTTAAAAATTTTTTATCAAGGCTTAATATAATATATAAAAACATAAGAAAGTATATTTTGTTTGGTAATAATAAAATTTTAATTATTATAAAATAATGTTTTATCCTGAAAGTCATATAGGAGTTATTGCCCCTCTAGACTACAAATTACATGATACCAGTTTATTCTGTTGTATAGAAGGAGCTGTTTTTAACTTCACACATGTGATTTTTGTTAAATAGAGCTATATAAAGCAACTAAAATTGCATTCCCTAGTGGCAGGTCCCGGAGAAGGCAATGGCAACCCACTCCAGTACTCTTGCCTGGAAAATCCCATGGATGGAGGAGCCTGGTAGCTGCAGTCCATAGGGTCGCTAGGAGTCGGACATGAATGAGCAACTGAGCAACTTCATTTTTCACTTTAATGCATTGGAGAAGAAAATGGCAACCCACTCCATTGTTCTTGCCTGGAGAATCCCAGGGACAGGGGAGCCTGGTGGGCTGCCATCTATGGGGTCACACAGAGTCAGACACGACTGAAGCAACTTAGCAGCAGCAGCAGCAGCAGCAGTGGCAGGTCCATTGAATGGCAGGTCCTAAGGTAAGTAAAACATTCGAGCTCACAGACAATTTCATTGAAATTTTTTTTAAATGTAAATCTCTGTTTCCTCTTAAAATCTTCAATGGCATCTCACTTCTAGGGAAAAGTACAAACTTCTTAAGATGGCCTACAATGCTTTGTATATTTTAAAAGCACCTACATTGCCTGCCTCATTTGTAACTTTCCTCTCCTTATTTACCATATATTAGCCACTCTGGCTTTCATTCATTCATTCCACAAATATTTATTGACATACTATAAAAATATACAAAAAGAATAAGGACCATGCCCCCAATAAAACAAATGATTATAGAATCTGTAATACAGTGTCAGGTAGAGACAAATACTATAAAGAAAATAAAACAGGCAAGAAGTTACAGTTGGCAGCAAGGTATGTTTTTAGTTGAAGTGCTCAGGACATCTGAGAAGACTTCTGGTTTTTTGTTTGTTTGTGTTTTGGTGATTTTTGTTTGTTTGATTGGTTTGTGTGTTTTTTGTTGTTGTTTGCCACAGAGCTTGTAGGATCTGATTATAGTTCCCCAACTAGGCATCAAACTTGGCCCATGACAGCAAAAGTACTGAGTCCTAACCACTGGACCACCAAGGAATTCCTGAAAAGGAGATTTTTGAAAAGACACCTAAGTGAGGTGAAGGCACAGCCGTGCACAGGCCCACGGGAACAGCATTAAAAGGTAGAGCTTGGGGTGTGCACTGCATGTTGAGGAACAAGATGACTGTTGGGGACAGATGAAGAAAGGGGAGAGTGGCATAAGCAGGAGGGCCAGAAAACGTAGGACAGCACATGAGTTGGGGTTCAAATGTCACAGGAAGTCATTCCTGTTGCAGAGTTTTGAGCAGGGGAGTCTCAGTATCTGATCCATGCTTAGAAGTTACACTTCACTCCTATTTGTAGAACAGATTGAGACAGTACAAACGTAGAGACAGAGAAGTCAGAAAGCTCTTGCTTTGGCCTGAAGGTGGTTATTTAGACCAAGACAGCTGAGAAGAGCTGTTGAAAAACAGCTATACTAACATGCACATTATAAATGCATATCCAACAGAATTTGCTAAGGGAGAGAACTAAGACATGAGATCAAAAGAAGGGTCTAATATCCAAGGTTTGGGGGACTGAGCAATAAAGTATTCACGATGCTAAAATGCCAAACACTGGAGGAAGAACAAGTTTTAGGAGAAAAAGTCAAGAACTCTGTTGTATCCTCAGTGAGTTTGAGCTGTCTAATAGACAGCTGGGTGGAAATGTCTAATAGACAGCTGGGTCTCCTAGACACCCAGGTGGAAATGTCACATTGACAACTAGATGGATGCAAATGGATTTCATGGGAAAATGGGGACTGGTGTTGTAAATCTAAGAGTTATCTTCCATGTTTTAGTCCCTCAGATGCAGCAGGTTCTGCCTCGACTCCTTTGGACATGCTGGTCCCTCTGTCTGAACCTTTTCTCACTTACCCCTCATTTCACTGGCTTCCATTAGTCTTCCAGGAATTTCCTTCAAATGTCATTTTCCCCGGAAGAAGTCTTCCTGGATTCCACAGGCCAGATTTAACCCCTCTGTAATATGATCTCCTAACATCTCAAACTTTTCAACATAGTATGTGTACATGCTAAGTCGCTTCAGTTGTGTCCAGCTCTTTGCAACTGTATGGACCATAGCCTGTCAGGCTCCTCTGTCCATGGGATTCTCCAGGCAAGAATACTGGAGTGGGTTGCCATGCCCTCCTCCAGAGGATCTTCCTGACCCAGGAATCAAGCCTGTATCCCTTACGTCTCCAGCATTGACAGTGGGCTCTTTACAATTAGCACCACCTGGGAAGCTCTCAACATAGTATGGATCACAATTATTTGCAAATAGTTATTTTGGAGACTAATAATTGTTTTGCCTTTGCCTTGTTTCTGTAATTGCAAGGATATCTATCTTATGCACTTGTAAATTATCAGCACCTAGTGTAGCATCTGTTATGTACCAGCTCTCAATAATGTTTGTGGAATTAATTAATGAGTTAATTAATTAGTTCCAGAGAAATTTTCCTCCATGATCACTTCATTGGCCCTCCACCTTTTATCCAACATATGAAAGCATATGTTCTTACTGCCAACCACACTTGAAGCTTACTCTCAAATATTTTTAAAAATCCTATGAAGATGTAACTCACTGGGAGAAGAGAAGCCAGAAGTGCAGAATTGCTTTTAGGTCTAGAACTACATTTAAGGCCGGTTTTTTGAAAATGACTGATAGGATTGTTTTTGAGCAAACAAAAGTTCTCATTGATGCCAACAAATAATCAGAGAGACAGATTATCATGTTTCTCTAGTACCGTAAAAGTAAATTGTGAAACTGAACCTGTAACCATACAAAAGCTTTCTGACAAATGAAGTATAGATCGGTGTTTCTCTGCTTTATCACAATGAATTGCAGCTAGAAAGTTCAAAGACCAATCAAGTCGTGTGTAATTTACTACGTTGCCTTAGCTCATGTTGGGGGAGAAGTGTTCAACTGGATAACCAAAGCATTTAAACATGAAATTGACTTTTGAAGAATCTGTTCAGAAATCTTTTTTAGCATCAATTTAGAAAGCAATCTAGAAAAAGCTGACTTTATCCATCCAACTCAAATATAAGTTTATTTTCGAGTAAGCGTGTTTGCATACATTCCCCTGTCTTTCCACATCACTTTCTCCATCTTTTACCTGAATAAGTCTTTTATTTCTTTGGAATTTCAAATAAAGTTCTGGAGAAATCTAAAAGCCTCATGATAAACTTTGAGTTATATCTCTCCTATAGTGCTTGTTTCGTTATAACAAATAGTTAAAACACCTACCTAAAGAAACTAAAGACCTATATATAGAAAATTATAAAACACTGATGAAAGAAATCAAAGAGGACACTAATAGATGGAGAAACATACCATGTTCATGGATCGGAAGAATCAATATAGTGAAAATGAGTATACTACCCAAAGCAACCTACAAATTCAATGCAATTCCTATCAAGATACCAGCGGTGTTTTTCACAGAGCTAGAACAAATAATTTCACAATTTGTATGGAAACACAAAAAACCTCGAATAGCCAAAGCCATCTTGAGAAAGAAGAATGGAACTGGAGGAATCAACCTGCCTGACTTCAGGCTTTACTACAAAGCCACAGTCATCAAGACAGTATGGTACTGGCACAAAGACAGAAATATAGATCAATGGAACAAAATAGAAAGCCCAGAGATAAATCCACACACCTATGGACAGCTTATCTTCGACAAAGGAGGCAAGAATATACAGTGGATTAAAGACAATCTTTTTAACAAGTGGTGCTGGGAAAACTGGTCAACCACTTGTAAAAGAATGAAATTAGATCACTTTCTAACACCATACACAAAAATAAACTCAAAATGGATTAAAGATCTAAACGTAAGACAAGAAACTATAAAACTCTTAGAGGAGAACATAGGCAAAACACTCTCTGACATAAATCACAGCAGGATCCTCTATGATCCACCTCCCAGAATACTGGAAATAAAAGCAAAAATAAACAAATGGGATCTAATTAAAATTAAAAGCTTCTGCACAACAAAGGAAACTATAAGCAAGGTGAAAAGACAGCCTTCTGAATGGGAGAAAATAATAGCAAATGAAGCAACTGACAAACAACTAATCTCAAAAATATACAAGCAGCTTATGCAGCTCAACTCCAGAAAAATAAATGACCCAATCAAAAAATGGGCCAAAGAACTAAATAGACATTTCTCCAAAGAAGACATACGAATGGCTAACAAACACATGAAAAGATGCTCAACATCACTCATTATCAGAGAAATGCAAATCAAAACCACAATGAGGTACCATTTCACACCAGTCAGAATGGCTGCGATCCAAAAGTCAACAAGCAATAAATGCTGGAGAGGGTGTGGAGAAAAGGGAACCCTCTTACACTGTTGGTGGGAATGCAAATTAGTACAGCCACTATGGAGAACAGTGTGGAGATTCCTTAAAAAATTGCAAATAGAACTGCCTTATGATCCAGCGATCCCACTGCTGGGCATACACACCAAGGAAACCAGAATTGAAAGAGACACGTGTACCCCAATGTTCATTGCGGCACTGTTTATAATAGCCAGGACATGGAAGCAACCTAGATGTCCATCAGCAGATGAATGGATAAGAAAGCTGTGGTACATATACACAATGGAGTATTACTCAGCTATTAAAAAGAATACATTTGAATCAGTTCTAATGAGGTGGATGACGCTGGAGCCGATTATACAGAGTGAAGTAAGCCAGAAAGAAAAACACCAATACAGTATACTTACACATATATATGGAATTTAGAATGATGGTAATGATAAACCTGTACGCAAGACAGCAAAAGAGACACAGATGTATAGAACGGCCTTTTGGACTCTGTGGGAGAGGGAGAGGGTGGGATGAGTTGGCAGAGTGGCAGTGTAACATGTATGATATCATAAGTGAAATGAATCGCCAGTCTAGGTTTGATGCAGGATGCAGGATGCTTGGGACTGATGCACGGGGATAATCCAGAGAGAAGGTATGGGGCGGGAGGGGGGAGATGGGGGTCGGGATTGGGAGTTCCTGTACACTTGTGGCTGATTCATTTCAATGTATAGCAAAACGAATACAGTATTGTAAAGCAAAACAAACTAAAAAAATAAAAATCAATTAAAAAAAAAAACAAAAACACCAGTGGAAGACTACTGCATACATTTGTCTCTTGGAAAAGACATCTCCAAAAGGACTTAATGAGAATATTACACTTCCTGTTCTCCTCTTTCTAACCTAAGGGCTAATTGTCACCTAACACTGCTGACAGATAGATATTTAAGGTGAAACTGTTGCTAAATGAGATGATGCAACATCTCATTAGAAATATTTTTTTTACATATCACATTGCATCCAAGTAAATGAAAAAAGAACAAAATTACTACCTAGATACTAGACAATCACATAACCATAATTGCATGGTTTCAAATATAACTTTTTCTAGTAACCATGTACCTGAAAAAAAAAAAAAGTTTACCTATTATTTACATTGCCTTTACTAGTTGACAGACATTAGTGAGTTTAAGCTATACTGAAATTATGAGCCTAGAGTCCATAAATGCCATGTTAACTGCAGTATTTTCAAGGCCTAACACAGTGCCAGGTACTCAGTACACACTCAGTAAACAACCATTATTCACACAAAGAAAAGTAGAGAAAATATAAAGGATAATTGGAGACAGTTGTAAAGCCTCATGTATTTTTTAAAGCACGTGACCTGAATTCTAATCATTGTGTTTGTTTGGATGAGATTTAGAAAGTTACTTTACCTCCCTGAGCTTCTAGTAATTATGCCAAAGTTCTCTTTTAGGTCTGCAATTTCATTACTGTTTAATTGCTAAGTTGTGTCCAACTCTTTTGCAACACCATGGACTCTAATCTGCTAGGCTTCTCTGTCCATGGGATTTCCCAGGCAAAAATACTGAAATGGGCTGCCATTTCCTTCTCCAGCAATTCCACTATATTAGATGCCATTTTCTACAAATTTCTTAACTTTATTTTATGGGACCAAAATATTACAAAATTTGTGTCAAATTAAATGATATTTTCACATGAAGAGAGAAGTAATACTCTCCCTCTTCTCTTCTTCTTGTCCTAAACCCTGGGGCAACAGCATGAATTCTGAGGAATAAATTCTCCCACATCTGCCTGTATTCATAAGCATAATTTTCTGTGGGTCACTTTCTCTCCAGCCCAGAGCTGAAATATAAACACATCATCACCCTTCTTCTCCTGTTCTGTTACCTCCTTTCAGATGTCACCTCAGTTGTTACCTCCTCTGTGCATCCTTTCATACCTCTTGAGTAAATTCCTATTTGTACTGGAAACTGATAGTTGTTGATCCAACTCTAGTCTCTCTTTCTAGTGTGGTCTTATAATACCATGGCTAGGAAAAGCCTTGCCCAGCTCCCAAGATGAGTGAGGTGGGCCCAGCTGACTACACTTTCACATATGCAAGTTGAAGCACCGTGGAGCATATGATCACCCAGTCCTCATCTCCACCCCTCAAACCCACCCATCTTACCCATCTTTTGAGGTTACAACTATTCCTTCATAGACTGCCATCAACTCTTTGGGATATCTTTGAAGCCCTGTTGCTTTTACATGCCCAACATTCAAGTGCTCTTATTCTAATAACCCTGATTTTCACTTGGAAAAGTATTTCTTTCTCTCTCTGAGTTCTATGATTTGGATGGACCTGACTCCACCTTTTGGAGTCCAGAGAAGTGCTACATGACATAAACCTCCCTGATAAGCCTTCTCCATCTGTCTGACAAAAAAATTAATTCAAGGATGGGCACTTTACCAAAGTTATTCCAACAAGGGGACATGCCAAGAGTTTTGCTGGAGTTCTCAGGAAGAGGTGCTCTTTTGCCACCACTGTTACTCAGGTGGCATAGAATAAATAAAAAGCTGCCAAAGGTTACTTTTGCCACAGCATGGAAAGCACCTCTCTGAAGACTGTCCCAACTCCCAGGAAGGCAGAGCCAAAACAATGGAGAAGGACACGCATGATAAGTCATTTGAGCATCTGATCAGCCTAAAACTAGTAATGCTCTTTACATTGCAGTGGACTGAGCCAATAAATTTCCATTACATTGTAAGCAAGTTTTAGTAGAGTTTCTGGCATTTTGCATTGGGAAGCCTGATTCATAGGCTCCTCCAGCAAGCCCCACATCTCTTTGATTTTACCTTACTGAGGGCAGATATTACATTCTATCTGTTTTATACTCTTTCCCCAAATTTTAAGTTCCATGAAGGTAAAGATGCCCTATTCTTCTTTGGTATTTCCCAATGCTTTTGTGTACTACCTAGTACTTATAAATTTTGAAAGACTAGATGGACAAAGCAGATTCTATGGCACCCAGGAGACTGACTGTGGAAGGCGAAGACATAGTTCCTTTCCTTAAGGAGTTTATAAACTACTATTAATTATTCCCAGATGGAGGTGTATTCATGCTAATTCATTAGCTTCAGCTATGAATTTGAGGAGCTATTACTTATGTATTTCTATGGGATGGTTCTACAAATATGTCTTCTATAAATGATACCAACTCCATTCACCCTTAAATTTTTCCATCACTTTATCTTTAGGGGCTGGCTTGCCTGCTTAGTTGAATTCTCTCCAGATATCCTTCCAGTCATACGATATTAATCCACCACTATCAGAGAAAGGCTTAAGGGGAAGGGAGAGTGAAAGAGGAGGGAGGAAAAAAGACAGGGAAAGTGAAACCACTCGATATGGGCACAGTACCAAAAACATTTTTTAAGTCTCTGGTGAAACTTTTTCTGGCATCACTACATAACAATAGCACATCATTTTCATTAACTTGAAGAAACAAAACCAAACAGAGATTAAAAACCAGTACAGATGTGATGTAACTCTCCACTTCTAGCCTGGTCTGAATAGCCGCAGGGAGACACTTCCCTTATTAAGGCAGGACGTGTCCTTCCAGTCCATCCCCGGACAAATAGCACAAGGCACCAGATCCCAGTCACAAACACAAGACTCTGCACTGGATCATTTGCCTCATCCTGCTTCTCCCCACAGTACTCCTTTCTGATGGCTGGTGTTATCCTGGTGTTCTCTCTTCCTCCCTCCACCTTTTTACTCCTTTTGTTGCTGACGATACTCCCCATACCTGAAACTTGTTCCTTCAGTGCCAAGCAGCTTTCCCTCCTTCCTCTCTTATCAAATATTTCCTTTGACTGAGCCTTCCAAAGCTGATCTCATGGCAAACCATGTTTGCACACCCTGAGTAGCTTTATTATTATCTCAAGAATCATGACCATCTAAATTTCATTTCCATTTCCTTCAGGGAAAACCTTGTCTGGTGTGTGTTCACACAGCCCCACATAAAGGGATGGCACTTAATAAATAACAAATTGTGATGATAACAACACCATGAACATACACTCCAGAAATAATACATAAAGAATGAATGACTGTTGGGCCTAGCCCTTGGTCCAAGAATTGAACTCATGTGACTATGATGGGCTTTGGTTTGAGGGTATCTCTCGTGCTATTTTTCAGTGGATTGCTGCTGCTGCTGCTGCTGCTGCTAAGTCGCTTCAGTCGTGTCCGACTTTGTGCAACCCCATAGACAGCAGCCCACCAGGCTCCCTCGTCCCTGAGATTCTCCAGGCAAGAACACTGGATTACCAACTGCTAAAAAGTAGCACATGGCTCTTCAGGATTCCAGGAGTTACAGAGTGAACACCTAACAAAACAGCTTCAGGGAATCTTGGAGATGTTATTTCCCTGATAAAGATTAGAAAATCCAGGGAGACTACACTGTTCTTAAAAGACAGAAGACCTCACGAATACTCTACCAGAAGATATTGGTTGTAGGTTTGGTTCTGACATTCACCAGGCAAGACCTCTGAAGTTGAGAAGTGCTCCCAATTTTTAAAAACCTGTTTCTTTCATATGAAATGAAAATAACCATTTTCCTCATCTATCAGGTTGGATGAGAATCAAATAAGATAACTAGTGTGGAAGAGCAATAGCAGCTAGCAGCTCACATTTAATTGTATAGTCATCAAATGCCATGTACTATTGCTAAAAAGTTTACATGAATTATTTAATTCAATTCTTAAAACAATCCTAGAAATCAGTTTATCATGTCATCTCCCATTTTAGAGATGAAAAAAACCAAAGCACAGAGAAGACCAGTAATTTTTTCAGCATTTCACAGCTAGCAGGTGATAGACCAGTTATTGAAGACCAGTTAGTTTGAATTTAGAGACCACTCTATGATATAGTATCTAACCCAGGAGTATGGCAAAGTGAAGCAATGCAGAGGTGGAAAACATTATTTAAATGACTCTGGAATTGTGAAGGATTATTATTAGGACTAACAAGGGTGTTATAAAAATAATTCATGAGTATACATATAAATCAATTCTATCTGCATCTTATAAGAGAACATCTTATCGGGATGCATAAGATAAACATGATCTGTGGGATGGTATCCTTTGTATTTAGAATAAACTCTGCTTCTACTAATTGCACATAGAAAGAAAAAGAAAAGAATTAAAAGATCTAAATACTGCACGTGACTCACCTGCCTTGTACTGAAAGAGCGCATGTCTTTGCAGTGGAAGACATGGGTCAGTTACGTCTGCATCAGCCTCACCCCTAGTGAAAACATCTCTCACACTGTGTGTGACTTTAGGATTTAGAGATAAGCATTTTTCATTTCATGGCCCCTAAATATGTCCCTATTCTTTCACCTGGTGCCCGTCAAAGGAAACCATGACCTGTTCCTACCCTAAGGGAAAACTTGACTATTGCTTGAATTTCTGAGAGATATTGTTATTTTTCAATATGGAACCTTCCTAGAGGATCCCCAGGGTATTTCAACTATGTACAATAGTCACATGACTCACTGAAGCTAGACTATAACCTCAGGTGAAAGGGAGGGATAAGCCAAGGACTGGAAGGCCATGTGTGGTGGTGGTGGTGGTGAAGATGGGAAGTACTCCGTACTGCTAAGCGGTGGGAATAAATAAAATATTTTTGAGTTGGAGAATTCATTTAGGAAGAATATCTTTTTGAATAAATTGCAAAGTACCAAATACATCTCTGTTTCTTATTCTCTTCTTCCTTCACTCCCCTGTACAAGAATAGTCAGTCATCAAATAGTACTCTTCCTTAAGTGTCTACACTGTCCTAGACAAAGATAGCTATGAAAAAGGCAGGCAAAATATTTGCCTGCAAAGAACTTAAATTGTTGAGAAAAGAGAACAGAAAATTGATGTAATAAACAAATTACATCATTTCAACTTCTGATAAATGCTACTAAGAAAATAAAATACTGTATTTCATCAATTTTAAAATGAATTTTTCCCATTTTACCATTTCTGAGATTTGAAGGCATCTTAAATCTGATGATATATCTGAGTTTTATAGACAGCATTTTTTCTTTCTTGGGGTACACAAATGTGTCACATTTTACAACCAGTGACAACTTAGATTCAGTGAAAACAATACAAAATGTGAGCACCTTTGCAGAACCATTTTTGACATCCATGATCATACAACAAATTAATAATGTGACTATTTCCAACATTAAATAGCTAAAGTGTGCCCAATAATCTTGAGCATGGAAGGGGACTGTTTCAAATTTTTATAAAAAATTGTACTTCATTTTAACCACTTAGTTTTTGATGAGCTTTTTTCTAGCTTGTGCTAAACTTTCCTTAACTTTCTTTTGAAATACCTATGTGTGTGTATATATATACACTCTAACCAAAAGATTGTCTTTCCTTACATTTAAGCTTTTTATCTTTAAAAGTTTCCTTTCATATTCTAGTTTACTTTTAAAAAAGAAATTCCACTCAACCTTTTTTTTTTTTTTTTTTCCCCTCACTTCTGTTAGTCAGAATTTATTTCCTCTGGACTTCCCTGAATACATATCTGTCTCCTTCTCACAGACTTTTATACAAATCTTATCTGTTGGTCTTCTCAGTCTGCAACTGGAAATCCAAGTAGGTGCCACCTCAAGTGGCTTTTACCAGTGGAGCTGATGTTTTGATGTGTGTCTTCCACCTGTGCTTTATTTTTCAGTTGGTTCAGAAATATGGCAGATAAGAGAGGGTTTGATTTTTGGACCCCAAACATTCCCTCTCATACTGCCAAGAGGTTTAAGAACACAGATAACATAATCGAAAGAAAGGATTTTTAAAAATCAGAGGTGTCCAGCCTGAGGTTATAATAGGTCTTCATTTCTGGAGATGCCCAAGCATAGAGAAGGGAAGTTCAGTTCAGTTCAGTTCAGTCACGCAGTCGTGTCTGACTTTTTGCGACCCCATGAATCGCAGTACTCCAGGCCTCCCTGTCCATCACCAACTCCTGGAGTTCACTCAGACTCACGTCTATTGAGTCCATGATGCCATCCAGCCATCTCATCCTCGGTCGTCCCCTTCTCCTTCTGCCCCCAATCCCTCCCAGCATCAGGGTCTTTTCCAATGAGTCAACTCTTCGCATAAGGTGGCCAAAGTACTGGAGCTTCAGTTTTAGCATCATTCCTTCCAAAGAAATCCCAGGGTTGATCTCCCTCAGAATGGACTGGTTGGATCTCCTTGCAGTCCAAGGGACTCTCTAGAGTCTTCTCCAACACCACAGTTCAAAAGCATCAATTCTTCGGCGCTCAGCCTTCTTCACAGTCCAACTCTCACATCCATACATGACCACAGGAAAAACCATAGCCTTGACTAGACGGACCTTAGTCAGCAAAGTAATGTCTCTGCTTTTGAACATACTATCTAGGTTGGTCATAACTTTTCTTCCAAGGAGTAAGCGCCTTTTAATTTCATGGCTGCAGTCACCATCTGCAGTGATTTTGGAGCCCAAAAAAATAAAGTCTGACACTGTTTCTACTGTTTCCCCATCTATTTCCCATGAAGTGATGGGGCCAGATGCCATGATCTTTGTTTTCTGAATGTTGAGCTTTAAGCCAACTTTTTCACT